>LDMZ01021131.1:0-18731 GCA_001455285.1 Sphaeromyxa zaharoni | reverse complement strand
AAAAATGACAAGTCAAATCTTTTACCGCCCCGGGCGGCAAAAACCCTCGCTACGCCACTGATTATGATTATTCCAGAAATATTACTTTTTGTTTCAATTACTTGATAGGTTTAGGCATATCTAAATTTAATTCATTTTTGACATATAATTTTCATATATTTTGATTCAGAATTAATTTTTTGTCATCAAAAGATTAATAAAAGATTATGTGTACTAATTTACTATCTTCTCTATAAAATCTTTCATTATCTGGTGTATGAAAAGCAAATTATACATTTTTTTCATTGTTTAGATGTAATTTATCGAATATTATTTGAAATTTTTTCACTGAAAAATCTCATTATAACTGATATTAAATTTAGTTCAATCAGCTATGTTTTCATCGAAAAATGCTTTAAATTTTGAGCTAAAATTTTTGCTTGAACAAGATATTTCAATTCTTTATACTTAATTTTTAATGAAATATGTTATATTTTATTTTTAATTTAAAGCGGAATCATTTTTTATTTAATAATAAATTTGTTAGCGGTCTTCATGCAAATGTGTTTCTCGCGGTGAAAACATGCTCAAAGGAGGAATATGCATTGAAAATAATGAAAAAAGTAAGGCTACGGAGTAGAAGAATAGAATATGAAAATGCTATGCTTAATGAATTAAAAATATTACAATCGATAAATCATGAAAATGTAGTTAAAGTTCATGAGGCGTATAGAACATCTGAAGAAATAATTGTGGTTTTAGAATGGCAAAAACACTGTTTGTTTTTTGAAACGTTTAGGCTTAGTGGTGGTGAACTATTCGAATATATCTCGGAAAGAGAAACTATAACTGAAGAAGACTCTTGTTATTTTGCGAGGCAATTACTAAATGCACTTCATTACCTTCACTCTAACAACATATGCCATCTGGATTTAAAGGTATGATTTATATATGATTTTTATCTTATTAAAGCCTGAAAATATTATGTTAAGGGCAAAAGATGTATGTAAAGCTGTAATAGTGGATTTTAGCCTTTCAAGAATTGTTCAACCAGGTATGTCCTTGCAAATCCTACATGGTACTGCTGAGTTTTTAGGTGATTATTAGCACAACCGTTTTTTTACAAATTTTTAGCTCCTGAAATTATAAGTTATGAAAATATATCTACAAAAACTGATATGTGGTATTTATTTTTTTGAAAATTCTATTTTCTGTAGGGCTTTTGGTGTAATTTTATATTTATTGTAAGTTCATATTTATGTCACAGTTGAGTTTTACCATTTTTATAAGTATGCTAGTTTTTAGATCACAAATTTTGTATGATAAGAATCATAAATATATAGATCCACGGATGATTCCATGGTCTGGGATTAAAAATATAAATTAAAATTATTTTAATGTCCACAGTATATATTTTGTTTAAAATACAAGCCATTTAGTTGAATGCTTAAATGATTATTAGATTTAATTTTGTACGTATAATAAAAAAAATTTTTATTCCGTGGTTTTGATCTAACAACCATATTTCGCTAATATCGATTGAAAATGTACTATTAAGTAACTTAATTGATATTTTTAATAATTACTTAAAAGTTCTTAAAAAGTATTTATATGGATAGTAAAGATATAAATATTTTTTTTAAAAGATTATGTTTTGTCTATCTTTTAAAAATATAAAAATAAGATGGATATTTTCACTAGTAATGTTTTCAAATATTAAACGGTCAAAAGTCTTTTTAATTTATTGATATAATGATTTCACGCTCCTTTATAAGGTCTGCAACATTTTTATGAGATTTAACAATTTTAATTTTAAATTTGAATAAAAATTGTTTTAGTTAAAAGTAAAAAAATAAATCTGTTTTTTTTATTTCCAAATTTAATCTTTTTTCAGGGCCTCCTATCATTTTTGAATTTTTTTCATTGTTTAATTTGTGCTAAATTTAATAATTTTATTTATTTAAAAATATTTTATTAAACAATAAGGCTAGGGAAATAATAATTGCCAAATTTTATATTATATTTTTTTCTGCAGGTAGCTGAATTTCCTTGTTGAATATAAGCCTAGTGTTTAATTTTTATATATGCTTCTAAAATTATAAAATTTTCTGTCATATATTTTTCTCTTCATTAAAATATTTTTATCACCTTTTTCATACTCCTTATTCAGTTTTATCACAAAACTTTCACACAATTTTTTTTGTTCCTAAATTATATTTTTGAAGTTTTGACGTTCTTGAATATCTATTTTATAGATTATTTGTTATTTGTAATGAAAAAATTAATATTATTGATATGGAACATATTTTAAATTATGAAATACGATATTTACCTTTGAATTCAGTAAAATAACAAAAATATTATCTGGCCTATACCTACTATGCACATAAACAGATTAAGGATTGTTCTTATATAAAAATGAAGTTTTTGGATTGCAGGAACAATTAATAAAGTTTATAGATACATTAAAATATTTGAATACCGACATATTTATTCAATGATTTCATGAAATTTTCGTTTAATTTACCAGATATACATGAGTAAATTGAACAATTTTTTGCACCTATCAAGCGAAATCGATAATAGTCATTCTGTTTTTAATATTTATTTATTTAAAAATTATAATTAAATAGTTCTATAAGTGACCAATATACTAATCGAATAATATGAATGATCTATCTCAGTTTTAGTTATATTTGATGGACTATATTCTCATAACAATTCATTCTATAAAATTTTTGTACAAATAATTTTAATATTTATATGAGAATCGTTACTTTTATTGATAGATGAAATATTTGAATTAAAACATCTTTTTAGTCTGTTTTAGTAACTTCTATCAAAAATATGATAAAAGTATGGATCTTATTCTCATTTTAGAATTGATAAACCAAAGATTTATTTAATTTTATTAAATACTATTCTGCCCAATTTTTCATTCGTCGAAATTATTTTATAAGCTTTTTAAAATTCTACTCTTTAATAAAAAATGTTTCAATTCTTCTATAAAATCATAATTTTTAAATTTAATGATTTGCTTTGATAATTATTTACAAAATATATAATAGATTCACATTATCATTTAGATTGACCGGTTATTCACCATTTCTTGGGGATAATGATGCTGAAACACACTCTCTTGTTATGTCTGCACATGTCGATTATGAAGTAGATAAATTAAAAACAAAAACCAAGCTTGCAATTGATTTGCTGCAAAATCTGTTAATAAAAAATATGAGGTTTGTGTACCCATTATCTATATAAATAAATGATTTGAACATTTATTTAATTTGCGAAATCAGATTCAGTTTTTTGCTTATTTAAAATCTTTTTAAATTTTGCAATTATTTTGGAATGTTCTTTTTATCCTAAATTTAAAAATGGAAATTATTCGCTTTTTTATACTTCAAACAATTTTTTTACGTAATAACCTTAATTAATTTTGTGATGATTTAATGGTATTTAAAATGCTTGAAAAATTGTGATTTTTTTTCTCTTATATTCTTTGTCTAAATATATCAACTGAAGCTTAATACGATATTCTAATTTTATTATTAAATTTTTAAGCTTGAAGTGTCTAAGATATTGAATATGAGAGGTGATTATGTGTTTGATAACATAATTACGTTAAAAAATCTATATATAATATAAAGCTCTAAAATAAAAATATTATTTATACTTAACTTTGTAATTTGATGTTGCTAAGAAATTTCATTTGGGAAAATACTCGATAATGAAAAATATTTCTTTATTATCTATGTGTATTTTAATAATTATACCCGAAATAAAACTTAAGTTATGGTAATCACCTGTATTAACTACAATCAGTATCCAGATCTTAGTTCGAAATATAAAATTGCATACTATTTAATGATTATTTTTCGCCGAAAACTTCTAAAATATAAAAAATCGCTTTTATTAAAAATTACTTATATTAGAAGATGAGCTTCTCTCAAAAGTTACGATATCAACATAAACACTATGATTTATATTCAGAAAAATTTTTTTTCTAACATTCATCAAGTTTCAAGTAAAATTAGCTCATTGACTTCTCTTTCATTCAGTTAGAAGCAGAATATCAGATATTATACGTCATATCGATAATCCTCTTCTACTTATTCCATTATTTGATAAAATAAGAACTACTTCTTAAGTATATTTGCTAATATAATCATCCTGAAAACTTGAACTGTTTCAAGAATGTAATAGAATGCTACAGGGGGAATGGTAAATTATTACAAAATTAAGTCTGCTGTAAAAATAATCAGAAAATACTCACCCTATGAAAAATATAGCATGAAAATTGTCCTCATAATGTTTATTTTCTACGAAACCCCATTATGTCTACAAACAGTGACTACATATATTCTCAAGCCTCATGGGGAATATATATATTTAAAAATTCTTAGAAATTTGCCGATAAAGTAAGAAAAGCTTAATTCAAACCGTCTTAGTTATTAAAGGTGACTACCTTAGCATAATAAACCACCTTCTTTAGTCCAAATCATATATTAGAATCGATCGAATATTTGAAATATATCTATAATTTGGCTTCTACGAAAATTATTTATTCAAAAAAAATAAATAAGTGGTAATCGAATTATTGCATAATTAGAGAGGTACTTTCATTTCGCCGCTATATTCTATTTGAACTTCATGAGTATAAAATTTTGATTATCACTCCAAATCTAGTTGTATACTACAAAAAATAATTATGAATTTCTATTCTATTTGTAGTTTGAATTTTAATATTATTTTATGCCATTGCAAGAATTGATCCCTATAACAGGGCTTTCAACCTTCTCTACTAACAGACAGTACTAAGTATCTGAAAAGCTACACTCGATGAAAAAAATAACCCAAGCATACGAAAAGCTTACAACATTGCAATATTTTGTATGTAGTTATGGGCGGTAGATATCCCATTCATGGTATATATATATACCGACCATAACAATCAAAGTATATTTAAAAATTCCTGAAGCTTGGAAAGCATCAAACATTGTTGCTTGCATAGAGAAACAATATATTTTTTGAGATGTAAGGCTGACAGATAAAAATTCTTTTAACAAATACAAAAAAAATGAGAACTCTTAATGGTAGCCAATTCCTCTATAACATAAGCTTTTAAAATAGGAATAGATGATCAATCTAATTAGTTATCGTAATTTAATAAGACTATTTACATTTATAATTGTCACATAGTCAGAGGTTAAGTGCAGAACAATGTCTCAAACATAAATGGCTCAGCAGCGTAATTGAAATTATATTAGAGTTCATAACTATTCCAGAACGATGTGGTCACAACCTTAAGTCGAAGAGCATCATTAATTGAAACAGAGGGCTTTAAACATTTCATTGCCCGAACCAAATGGAAAGTAATTTAAACAATAATTTACCGAAAATTTTTAGAATTCAGTGATAAAGCTCAAGGCTCTCAATATAATAACAGGAATGTCTGTGTTTTCGTCCTTCAAATCTAATGAAACTGATGAGCCAGTTTTTTTTTCTAATTCAACCTATTTGTAATCTAAAGGCAGCGATTGACATTGAAAACTTGGATCAAAACGAACCAGGGGACTATAACGAACCAAATATCAATTAGTTTTTATAGCTTAGTTTATACGGTTGTTAACGAGTTATTTGTCGTCGTTCGTTCACGTGCTTCATTGTGCGCCTTGCTGAAAATGATGATGCCTCAACGTAGGATGCCAGTCATTGTGGCGAGTTCAAATTTTAATATAAATTGCTATTCATTAAAAAGAGCAAGGACCCTCAAAGAGTTCTAAGAGGAAGGTGCAGCTAGACAACATTGCTGCTGCCAAGGCATGTTCTGACCTCATTCGAACCTGTTTAGGCCCAAAATCAATGATTAAAGTCTGCAGGTTATGTCTTCATTAAAATATGTAGATGATATTGGATGCCATGGGTACGCTTGTGATGACGAATGATGGCAATGCGATATTGAGAGAGATTCACGTTGAACATCCTGCCGCTAAGAGTATGGTTGAGATCAGTCGTGCTGTTGACGAGGAGGTAGGTGATGGTACCACTTCTGCGGTTGTTTTAGGTATTTGAACGACTATTTCAAATAAATGTTATAGCCGGCGAATTTCTGGCAAATGCAGAACCACTCTTGGATCAACAAATGCATCCTTTGAAGATTATTAATGGTTATCGATTAGCCATGGAAGATGCTCTTGAAATTCTTCAGAAGAAGTTATCGTATGTCCTGCTTGTGTGACTTATCAACCTTTTTAGAGTACCTGTAAATTTACATGACAAAGACCATGTTATGAAGATTATTTATAGTTGCCTTGGAACTAAAATTTCAAGCTCGTGGTATGTAAATATTTAATAAATTCTAAATTATAATGTAAAAGAATTGTTACAGAATTTAATTTTTTTAAATTATTTTTTTTTATACCCTTCTTGAAGATGTGTCCTTTACTGCTAAGAAATTTTTTTTAGGCAATTATTGTGTATTTAATTTTTCAATTAATACTTTTAATTTATTTTGAATATTTTTAAAAAAATTTTGAAATTAAACCGCCTGATTTTTATTCTTAGAGAATGACTATAAAATTACTTAATGTTAAGTACCACAAATTTGTTATAACTAACTTTTTATGGTATTTTAAAGTTTTCACATGAGATAAATTTATGATTACAATAGGGAATAGTTTGATAAGTGATAAGTAATCTATTCTCCTAAGTTAAAGACAGAATAGTGTAAATTCAGCTGGAACTATTTATTAAGACAAATTAATCATGAGACGTGATAAATTCATCAATAACTTGAGATATAACACTTCCGTTGAGTAACGTTTTAAACTTCACATGATCCCTTCCCTTAATAGGTCTGAGGTTTTTTAGTGTTTTCAGAGCTTGACATAGTTTAGGTTCTATTAATACTCAGCCCGAGTCTGATAATTATGACAATAAATGAAGTATTATTTAAAATAATGACTGTTTATAAATATATGTTTTGAGTATCGAACCCTCAAAAAATTTTTTTTAGATATTGTAAGAATTTTGAATGTATATACTGCTATGATAACTAATTTGTCCGTAATTCTTTGTCAAAATTTTAACTTTTTGTTACATTCGTTATTCCTCCTTAGGGTATATTATTCATTGTGTAATTGAAGGAGGATTGTTTAAAAATATTAAACCTAGCTTCTTACATGAATATTGATTTAAAATTCTATATTTTAGTTGGTGCTTGATGACAGCCTAATTACTTAGATCGAATATATTTGAGTAGATACCGCATGATTGAATGATAAGATTTGGAAATAATTGTCATTAACAAATATTTATTTCTACATGGAACTAATAATTTATTTGAGGTTCTAGTAGTAATAAATACTCTAACTACTTGATAAGCCCAAATAGCACTGAAAGATCTAGTGTTGATTCATTTTTTCCATATTTTCAATTCTATTAAGATTTAGTTTTAATATTACATTTAAACTATCATCGGCTGCACCCATTTGTATATTGATTGTATTGGTATAATTTAAACTTGTTTTAATTTAGCGATCGAGAAATTCTTAATAACTTGAGGTTATATAATAATAGTTAATATCAACAATGGTTAAAAATAGTTTAACATTGTCTTTGTTTAAATATATAAAAGGTTAAGTACACTATTTCTTAACGAAGTTTATATGAAATGAAAACGTGAATGTATTATCAATTGTTCTTACTTCTTTAGCTTAGAATTGATAACTGTTATTTTGCATTTTATATTTGATAAAAAGAGGCTAACGTTTTTGCTACAATATAATATACACATATAACGATATATATGTGTATAGTGATTGAAAAGTAATAGCAACATTCATTCATGTAATTTCATAAGCGTGAGAGAATGAAAAAAATTTGTATAATCCTTTAATATCCTGAAACCCGTTTTTTTCAATTATTCGGCTTATGATTTGTTCAAAAACACTTAAGTGTGTATCAAGCTGTCAATAACAGAAAATGGTAAATATTTTTGGTTTTAGTTAATTCGGATTTAAGTTAAACTTGGATGTAGCCTTTTTGTTTTGCCTTAAGTATAACGCATGAATAATTTTCATAGGATTATAATTTTTAAAAAATGTACGGACGATCCAAACACTAAGGCTAGATTTCCTTAATTGCAGTAATAGAGCCCTCATGTTGTATTGCGGATGTAAAGAATTCATTGATTGTTATTTACCCCTTCAAACGTCTCTAGCTTATATTTAAATTAAAACTAAATATTCAGTATTATTCCAATTCGAAATTCGGTGATTTATACCATCTTTAATTAATTTTTTCCATAAAAAAATGTGAAAATATTAAATTTTTTATAAAGTTTGTTTTTTTGAACAATGTTAAACATTTTTAATTTCGTGTTTATTTTTAGTAATCGAGATGTTTTTATTTGTAGTATAAACTTCATGTCTTTTGAAATTAATAGAAATTCTGATTTTTACTTTAAAAATATATATGTGAACAGATATAATAGTGCCCTGTGAATATTTTGATCTGTTCATTCCAACTATTGTTTGATCGTTTTAAAGCTTTCTTCATCTTTTTTTAATGCATTTTTCAGCATGCATCGAATTATAATATACAGGAAACTGTATTTAAATTTGAACTGAGATTTTGGTTTCATATTAATTAGACGTTTATTTTGGTAATATGATTTTTCCTCTTATTTAAAATGAAAATACTTGAAATAGTGTTTAGTTAGAGTTTTAATAAATTTTATGCAAAATACTAAAAATTTTACCTGATCATAGTATGACCATTGTAAAACAAGCTATAATATGATTGAAGTGAAGGTTTAATCGATTCCTGGAAGTATAACTAATCAGTATGAATGCTACAGTTTGTTAACAGAAAAATAGTTTTTATGGAAATCAGTTTAATTTTAATTTTTTCCCGTGTTCGATTTATCTTTATTTTCGTATTATTTTACTTAATTTAAAAGACTCATCTACAATGAAAAAAACGTCCATTTTTAGTTTCATCTTTTGGTAAGTTAAAGATGCGTGATTTTGTTTATATTCTGTATATTTTTTTGTTAATATAATTACAAGCAAGAAAAATGTTGAAAAAATTAAAAATCTAATTATTCCCAAAAGTTTGCTTTCACTTTTTCTTTCCAGTAAGGGATTCCAGAAAATCAAAGTTTGTGTACATATCAATGTAAACCAATTGAAATTAAAAACTTTTTAGTCATCGTAATTATCAGTTTTAATCGAAATCTAGATAATAGAGTTTAATTTTGTGGTTATTTTTTGTTGAAATATAATTTAATCAAATTTATTTCCGGTCAATTTTATATTTTTACATAAAAGAAGTAATTGAAAAATTGCATACTAATGTTTTCAGTCTTAATTTATGTGCTGAAATATGTTATTTTAATATGCTTAAACACTCTAAAGACTTAACTTTTTTCCGATTTTTAATATATGCTCAACAATTTTTTGATCTTATGAGGCTTTTTGTTTGCTATTTCCATTTTAAATTTATTTTTTGTCAAATTTAATATATTTATTTTTAAAGATGTAAATAATCATTTCGAAACTTTTTGGTATGTGATAATCAATTTTTTATTTTTCTTATTAGATTTGATTAACATAGATCGCCTCGATTTTTAATTTTTAAAGCCTTCAGAAGATTACTATCCATTTGGCCGGTTACATGAAATGCGCTGATGTTATTATTTGTTGAGCAATGTGCAAAAATTTTGCCATTATTTGTTTGAGCAAACCTTTTTTTATCTTATTGATACAATAACTTTCGATTAGGTTTATCGCGTTTTAATTAATATCTCTACCTAATAGGGGATTTTTTCAAATTACCTATTGATTAAGATTAATCAAAACATACTGATGTCTATTCTAATTTTTCACTAATATAATATAGTTATTCAATGGCTCATGATAAAAATTAAATCGTAATCAAGATTGAAATTTAATTTGTAAATATTCCTGAGTTTTAATTCTTTGAGATGTTCTTTTTTTATTTCAAACTTGTATTTTATTAATCTGGTTTGTTATTTTGCCAACTGTTTTTTGTATATTATTATATTTAAGGATGTTATTTCGCATTCAATTCATTGATAACTTGTTATTCAGGTTTGCAATGTTTTACAGCTTGATTATATATGTTTGATTTTCGTATTTTTAAAACTGCTATCTCTATTTAAAATATTTCTGTCGAACATTTTTTTGTTTACAGTGTATTAAAAAGGTGAAGTAAACATGAAAAATTTCCCATTGTAGGATTCAATCCTTGTCATCTTATTTTATATTGTCATGGTTAGATTAGTGCGATTTAATAACTTAAATTTGGTTTGGTAATAAATTGTATAGGGTTCAGAATGTGATGGGTATTAAATTCCGCTATTTTTGATTATTATTTCATACTTGATAGCAGTACCTACGAATTACAGCTTTTATTATATACACGTGAACTGCAAAAATAGATTTTAAATAACAAAAATGGTATTTTAATCGATTTATAAAAATTTACGCCAAATATTTTGATATTGATTCCAAATATATTTCCATAAATCAATGTGCTACCATTACCTTTCTACTGAGATTAAAAAAATTATTTCATATATGTTTAAAAATATTATAACTTGTTATATTTTTATATTATTAATAGTGTAATTTATTTTTAATCGCTGATTTATTCCAATGTGGGATTAAATCATTTTGTAGCTATGAAAAAATGTAATTTTTGTTTATTTTGCTGTGTTTTCACTAACTATCTAATGGTAATAACTTTAAAAATATCATCTTTTTCCTTAACTTTGGGAATTTTAATTTCTTCATTGTTATTTATTCATGCGTAGCGTCTTATATATCTGAGATGTGGTTTCCTGTTTATGCCAAAAGTTAAAAATTACACATGAATTTAGTACCCTTAGAAACGGATATTAAATCTGTAAGTCATTTTTTTGCTGACACTGCTTACATTTATCCACAATAAGATTCATATCTGACGCAATTGATATTAAGTATGTAGTAACGTATTTAAAAAATAAATTATCGTAATTATTTTTAAAAAAAGGGTTTAAATTGAGAGAAATTTTCCATTTCAGCTCTATATATTATTGGTATATTTGGAAATGTAGCGCTCTTTACCATGATATGGTTTAAGACAATTATTTACTTAATTTTTAATAATAATAGCTCACGTTGTCAATAATCCATTATTTTCATCGACCCTTGAAAATATGACCTAAAAAGCTACTGATTTTTTATTTGATATTTTTTTTACTTTTCATATCTAATCAAAGTAATATTTGTTTTTACCCTATATTTATATAATTCTAAGATAATTTAATGATTACAACTGATCTCTTAGTCAAATATGTTTAATTTAACCAAATTTAACTATTTAACATTATATTTTAGTAACCTATTCCATTAAAAATAAATTCTTTTTAAATGTTTAAAAATTATAATATTTAGATTTTTTCACTAGATTTTATTTTTTGAAATGATTAAAGTTATTAAATCGAATCTAATGTTCTTAGGTCTGATCTCGTTGCAAACCTCGCTCTCGAAGCTGTTAAAATTGTTACCACTGAGAAAGGAGGTAAGAAAGAAGTAGACGTAAAAAGATATGCTCGAGTTGAAAAGGTTAAATTTTCTTGTTTTTCAATTAAATTTTAGATGTTTGGACTTCCAGTTGAAAACTCCAGAGTTTTGCAGGGTGTTGTACTTAATAAGGATGTTGTTCATACCGGAATGAAGAGAAAGATAATAAACCCAAGGATTCTTCTTCTCGACTGTAATATTGAGTACAAGAAGGGTGAGAGCATGACTAATGTGGAATTAATGAAAGATGACGACTTTAATAAAATTCTTGAGATCGAAGAACAAGCTATAAGGAAAATGTGTGATGATATCATTTCTCACAAACCTGATCTAGTTTTTACAGAGAAGGGAGTTTCTGATATTGCTCAATATTATTTACATAAAGCTGGAATATCCGTTATACGTCGAATTAAGAAAACGGATAGTAATCGTATAGCAAGAGCTGTTGGTTCCGTAGTAGTGAATCGTACTGAAGATATTACGGATTCAGTTATTGGTACCGGTGCTGGACTTTTTGAAATTAAAAAAGTTGGCGATGAATATTACACCTATATAACTGAATGTGCCAATCCAAAGGCCTGTTCGATTATTCTGTGTGGATCCTCTAAGGATATAGTTAATGAACTAGACAGAAATCTTAGAGATGCCCTAATGGTTGCCCGCAATATTACACTAAACCCTTATGTTGTGTACGGAGGTGGTGTTCCTGAAATGGTGATTTCAACTGAGTTAGAGGAGAAATCAAAGTCATTAACTGACGTCATTCGTTGGCCCTATATGGCTGCTGCTAAGGCTTTTGAGGTTATCCCGAGAACTCTCATTGAAAATTGTGGGGCAAATCCTATTAAGGTATTAACGCAGCTAAGAGCAAAACATGCATCTTCCCAATGCTGTTCTTTCGGCATTGACGGAAACAAAGGTACTGTTGAAGATATTTCGAAACTTGGTGTGTTTGATTCCCTCTCTGTCAAAAGTCAAGTGATAAAGATTGCCTTTGAAGTTTCCATGATGCTTTTAAAAATTGATGATATTGTCTCGGGTTCCAAAAAACAAGTTGACGGAGATCAGCCTAGAAATGTTAGACCTACTGAAGAATCACAAATGATGTGAAACCCATGTTTGATTAGTTATAATTCGATAAATCAATGCTTTTATAAAATAGTGGTTACATTTTTTGGACACCTATTTCGGCTCATTAGTATTATCCTGGAAATTATTTTTCTATTATGGTGTAAGTTCGTGTTCATAATAACGATAATTTCAAATGTTCTGTGTTTGCCATCTTTATTCCGATTTAACGCATTTAATATACATTTTTATAGAAGAAAATGGTTTATATAAGCATAATAACATGCTCCGAGCTCAATAGAATTTTTTTGAAAATTGGGTGGAACATGAAATATTAGATGTCAAAAAGCAACATGAAATAAAAGTCGGATTTTCCACATTTTTTATTTCTATAATAAGGGAAACGGTGAACGACTATTTTAATCATAGTTACCCACACAAACTGATGAAACTCGTTTTTTAAGCAGTGGTTTTCTTCAGCTTTTTTTCTGCATAAATGTTGCTGATTTAGAAAATTGCTCACAATTTCTTTGTACATTGTGGTCAAATTATACTGATTAAAAACCTAATAAAATCTATTTTCCGTTACTGATTTTGTGTTCTGTGTTAAATAATGTTTGATTGTTAGGAAGTGTCAATCATTTAACTCTGAATCTTGAATACCTAAGTTTCTAAATTTTGCTTCTTTGCTCTAGTTTGCATGTATTTGAAAACCCTTCGATTGAGGCCTTGTCTTCCTTCTATAAGACTTGTTCAGGTTTTACAGTTCAAATTTTAGTAATTATATTATTAATTGTAAGTTGTTTTAATAATTAATAATAAAATATCCTTTAATGTTGGTTATAAGTTAATTCTCATATGCTGTAACTTTGTTTATTATAACGTTTAATTTGCTCAAAAATAACTGCACAGAATAATTTTGTTTAAATCCTCAAGACAGTTTTTTATACATAGCATCTGATTTATAATTTAATATACAGAAATTAATTACTAATTTTAGTCTTTTAAACTATTATTTAAGAATAACTGCTATTTTTCCATATAGCATGTTCATTTATCTTGCAAGTTCATTAAATTTAATTTTTTGTTTATTGAGATTTAGTTGAAATACAGTGATCCCTACAATTCAAACCTTGTGTTTTAATGGGAGTCATTTCCTTGCGAAATAGTTATTTTAACCATCTGTATAGAAGCTTTATAACATTGCCAACATAATAAAAATACGAGATTTGTTTCCGTTGTTTAATCAAACTTGCTACAATGTTTGTAATTTTATAAATATAGGCGTTGATTACACAGCTTTTTTTGAAAATGATGTTGTCTCATTAAATTTAGACTGAATGATTATGATTACCACAAAAAACTTTTAATTTTATTTAAATTAAATTTCCGGGTTGTAAATACTGAGCGGGCAAAAAATTTTAAAATTAAGGGTGAGATCTTTGACCGGTTAAGTGGCTTATCATAGCCCATATTTAGGATACATTTATTGACAGTTTTTCTTAGTTAAAAGTCATGTTCTTGAGCGCTGTCACTTTTGAGCGATTTGACCATAAAATATGTTTTTCTATAGAGCTGAAGGAAAATTCTCCCACCTACCATTTGTGTTCAGTAAGATGTGAATTATCTCACAATCGCTTTTGCATTAAAATAGTCATTAAATCATTGTATCCCCACAGAACAGGGTGTGTAGGAATGTAATCTACTCTGATAGTCATCATACCAACTCTTCTCTGTGAAGATAATAGTATTTGTTACAATTTTACGTCCCCTGGAATGAGAAGTGATCCCCATAAGTCAGTTCCAAAATATCCTTTTGAGCTATCCTGAACAGCCTACCAAAGCGTTCCGTAATTTAAGAGATATTCTAAGGAAATGGATCTATACAAAAAAATTTTCTTGTAACCCTCATACTCATTTACAGATCATTTATCATTTTATTAGCTATTTTTTATGCTAGAATATATTATATTGATTGTTTTATATATTTAAAATTACATAGTTATATTGTGACTTCTTTATATAGAATGAACAGAGCTGAGAGATATGTAATGATAAGATAAATTTTATACCAAATTATGATAAATCTAATTTAAATGATTTGATCAAAAAATTGGAGAATCGACATTTTTTTTCTATTTTTTGATCAATAATTTAGTGTTCTATTAATTTTCTGTTGTTTAAATGTTTTCTTAAAAAAATTGATAATTCACTACCTGCTCCATTAAATGTTTCCTTAGACAACAAATATTAATCCCCATATTAGTGCCTTGATTGAGGTGTTAGAGCGAGGTAAATACTTATTTAGTTTGTGAACTTTTTGAATAAATGTGTTTAGAATATTAAACTAATACGCTCTCTTATGTATTCCTTCAATGTAGAAACTTTTGAAATAACCTAAACTAAAAACATAACTTGAACTAGGGTTTCATAGCTGTTTTTTTCTTAGCTATGGAGGAAAAAACCTTTACCTGCACCTTATGACTTTGGAGGCGGTTCAGTAAGATGGGACTTACCTCCAGCCCGCTTTCGCGTCAGGTTAGGCGGCAACCATAACCTCCCAGGGTGTTTGACAGGCAGTATGGGAGTTTCACCCACTAAAACAACCCCCATTACTTACCCTTGTACCTGAGCTACGCTACCAATTTTGGCCTTCGTTCTAGGGTTTCATAGCTGCTCAGTGACTTTTTGATATTAAAATGCAATTCCATATAAACCGTTTAAATATATTCGTGTATTTTTATCTAATCAGTCCAAATAAGAGAGGCAAATTTTGAACACCTTTCAAAATAATTTCCTAAAAATGATAAACTCATTCAAATATTCATGTACTGATCTTGTTGCGAGAATGAATGGAATTTTAAAGTTACCGTATATACTAGCATAAAAAGCGACCATCAACTTCTAAATTTACTCCATATTTCTGGTTCATAAAAAGTTGTTACTGTAAAGATGTAAAATGCTTACTTTTATGTTACATGCTAAAAGAAATGGAAGAAATTTTACATCTTGATATGAGTAAAGAAAAAAATTCTTTTGCTCTGTTCTATTTACCGTATACTCGCATATAAGCCGACCTCCTAACATCAGCATCGTATTTTATACTTCTAGACTCGGCTTATGTGCGAATATATTCGGTAAATCTAATACAGAGTTGAGGCAGTTAGAAGTCATCCCAACCGATATAAAACCTTTCAGTATCAGATTATATTTATTCTAAGTTTTATCAGGTTAGAGAGCATGGAAAAATGAATTACTACTTTGTTTATTTTGATAACTAGTAAAAGATCAAAAGAAACCCTTTAACGTACCATGAACAAACTAATAGTAATATAGGAGAACAAACACTCCATTCTCTTTGTGCCGAAAACAAATCATCTCAATCTATCATCACTTTCACAATCACGGATAAAAAAATCATGTATCCCGTTTTGAAAATACTCACATGGAGCAATGTTGTCATTTTTTTACGTAACAACAGTAGGTGCACTACCTAAAAATATTCTTCCCCTATATACTATGGCCTAAAAATTTTTGTCATATCTAAAAGTACTTCAGATATTTTCTGCAGAAACTGTTACGTTGTTCCTAGTAATTATTTTATAACAACTATGAGAATATGAATAGAATAGAATAGCTAAAATCTGAAAATTATAACGATAGTTTATTAAAATAAATACAAAATTACGAAATCATGGTTTCTGAATATTTGACTTATTTTACTTGCATGTCAGGAGAAGCATTATCTCCTCTAGAGTTGTAGTTATGCTCACACTCTTACCGTGTAGTAGGAAATTAACCATCCAGTATTAATTCCGCTTGGATCAATCAATCGCCAAGGGCCACTGCATTTTGAATAACAGCTTTCTTTTATCTGTTTAGATTGTAAATGGTTTAAGGATCATATAATTTTGGGTTCTGATAATTTCTAGTCAAATATTCACGATATACTTTAAATTTATATCATTCAGGAATTTTGAAAACTTTCAATGAATATATCATCGATACATTATAAACCCACTCTCTTTTCTTGGAAGATATTACATAATCGGTGTAAAAGACAAAAAAATAAAACCTAAAATTCCAAAAATACCTCTAAGATATCACCATCGCTTTTCTAGCATAATATTTCTAAATAATTTTTATATGAAGGCGCATAATATACTTTAACGAAAGTAATTTAGTTGTAGCACTTTCAAAGTAAAATTAATGAAATAAAGAGGAAAATTTAATTATTTTATCTTGAATTTTTGGATTTTTTAAAAATCCAGCCATTGTAATTCCATGTAAATTATGTAGTTTATTAGATCAAGAAATATTAATATAAAATATCACACCTAATTAATGTCAAGTATTTACACTTTTTTGTCAATTTATTGATATCCGTTTTTATGATATTATTGTTAAAAAATACTGAGAGTAAACCCTTTCCTAGATGTGACGTGGACACGCCTGGAAGCTGAATTATCAAGTTTTTGTCATTTTAATTTTTTATTATGACTTTTTGTGAAAGAAAATTTTATTAAAATATGCCTTGATGCTTTATTTTTTCACCAAGAATTAGTAAATTTAATAATTATTGAGGCGATTAAAAAAAAGGGTTTATATTTTTTAAGATGTATTATATAAAGTTTTGAGAGTACATTTGACCTAAGGGAATACGTAAATTTGCTCATTACTCAAGTTAACGCTGATATATATTTCTGATCACCATTTTAATTCGTTAAAACTAACAGCATCACATCGTTTGTAAATTAAATTATAGGTAATTATTTGTAACTTGTCCATTTTAAACTCTTTCTTAGCTAGTAAAATGATTTCTATATAATAGGAGTGTTATAAATATTGGTTCTTAATTTTATATCTTAATGAATATTCACTGTAATGTATGTGTACGAGATCAATTTTTTTAGATATTACTCCGAAAGAAGCAAATGGGATTGAAAGATTCATTTAATCTGTTTATGCTGATATTATATCTCAGCATGATTACAATTTTGAAAAAATCCTTTAAAATGGGTACTTAATATATATTTATCCATAAATAGTAATTAAAATGTGTGAACTGCTTCTAAGTAGATAAATTTTAATCAATACATTTAAGTAGATTATGAGATATTATAAATTCCAAATCGAACTGGATCGTATTTATTTATTATTAAGCGGTTTGAATCATAATTTTTTGTTGCAAAAATGACTCCAGATAGTATGTGATAAACTTTATATAGGTTTTGACTTCAAATGGGAAGAATGTTTTGGGTATACGTTAAGATTATTTTGTTATAAAATGGAACAGCTCTTTTGCAATTTCTTAAGCTTAATAATTTAGTTAAGCTTTTTGTATTCTCTG
The DNA here is from genome assembly GCA_001455285.1 of Sphaeromyxa zaharoni. Classification (NCBI taxonomy): domain Eukaryota; kingdom Metazoa; phylum Cnidaria; class Myxozoa; order Bivalvulida; family Sphaeromyxidae; genus Sphaeromyxa; species Sphaeromyxa zaharoni. Next base: position 737 of record LDMZ01021131.1, on the reverse strand, counting down.
TAATGTTTGACTAAAGAAGAATGACTTATCCTCTCGTTCATAAACTTTAGGACGAGATCTGTTTTTGAAAGTTATTGTATTCATTAAACCGTAATTATAATCACCATTCCGTTTTTTTGCAAAGTAATATAGTTTTATATTTTTAAACCTAACTGTTAATAAAAATTAATTCAAGATTCTTGGAAACGTAAAAATTATATCTTTGTTGAAGATTTTAACAAAATTTTGTATTTAAACAAGCCAATATACAATAAAATGTTAGATAAAATCAGAATTTTTACTTTGCATGATATAAAAAAATTTCATTCAATATGATAGCAGTCCCCATTATGTTTTAGTTTTTAGTTAAAATCACCTAAATTTAAATAAAAGATGATCAAACTGTTTGGAGAAATAATGATTTATCAAATCTTGCCTTGAATTTTTTTATAAATTTCTAGAATACTCTAAACATACGTTATAAAATTATTTATATCCACGGAAACTTAATGGTTCTAATATAAGGATAAAAGAACTTTTAATTGCTGCAACATACATGCTGTAGTTTCTCACCGATATTTATTAAAAAATAATAATTGGAGTATATATTTACCAGAGAGAGAGAAAAAGCATAATGGATCGGCTCCGTAAATTTTGCCGTGATGATTAAGAATTAAGTAAGGCTTGATAAATGCATTAAAAGATATATGGAAATCTACGTTTCGTGACGTCATCATTTAGTTGTTTTCCTTGAACTT
>LDMZ01021046.1:0-15012 GCA_001455285.1 Sphaeromyxa zaharoni | reverse complement strand
AAAAAAAAATTATTTAGCTTTCTCTGGGGGCTAATAATTAAAAAAAATTCTGCGAAAAGTACATTATCCATATATTTAATATCCAACAATTTATCTTTCGAATACTTTAGTTAGGGTTAAGCAAAACTTGATTATATAAGAAATATACACAATTTAAAACAACCGTTCAGATAATCATAAATGATTATAAGGGTTCAACCTTATTTTAAAAATAAATATTTTTTTATTAAAGCAACAAAATAAATTAAAAGTTTATTTCATTTTTTATACATTTGAATCATACGGAAATAGAGTTATATAATTTTTTTAAATTAAAATATAATATAGTATAAGAACTTTATATATATACTTAGCACAAAATTCGAGACTCAAAATGTAAAACTTACTCAGTCTTATATTCATTTGATTGATAATTCCTTTCTGTGGTCGGAGAAAGCGATGATAATAATTCTAAACTTGAGATCTGTAAACAAAAGAACCTGTGTTAAACTAATTTTGTCATTAAAATGTTAAGAACAAAATATTAGAGTTTTGAGAGTCAATAGATAGGAATTTTAAGATTGATTCTTATTAAATTCACCTGATTCAAAGTTGCGTAAAACTTCAAATTTCGAGTAAAATTTTAAATCATTCACCAAAAACTAAGAAATGAACTGATAACAATTTTATTTAGTATTTTTTTCAGTAAAAGTAATAATAGCTTTATGTATTTTTTAGCTGCTAGTTTAATAGTTTGCTTGGTGATCCGTATATCATCAATCCACTGTTGTCTAAAAATAAAATAACTTTCATATTTTATCCCCCACACTTTGGGTTAAAACTATCTAAATTCTACCTAAAAATTGTTTTTTTATAAAACATTATCTATATTCGATACATAGGAATAAAGCCTAAATTATCGGATATTTTATAAATAGGTCAAACTTAAAAACATCGGATGTAAATAAAAATCATACTTTCAAAACCTTGGCTTCATATTTACTAAATATATATATATATATATATATATAAATAAACATAGAATTGAATTCGGTAAAATATTAACTGCAAGCAATTTAGTTGCAAATATTTATCTTTTGTTAAAAAACTTATTTTGTTCAGCTACACCCACATAATTCTTATATAATACACCGTTTTTACGTAGATAAAAAGATTTATACTTATTTAATTACGTGAAGAATTTCATATTAAACATTAATTTCATGGTTATCGATTCGATTATTTTTTCTATAATACAGTAATATTAGCATGACCTAATCCTTTAATTAATCAATAGATAGATTATATAGTCGTATTTCACGCTTTTTAAATAACATAAATAATAATTATTTTAACATTATAAAAAATTATCGCAAGAAATTTGGTTCAAAATGAAATTGAATATCGATATAAGCCTCTGCTCCGAAAATGGCAGCTTGAATATTAAATGGCAAACGGCAGACAGTGGTACTACTATCGATGAATGTTAGAAAAGAACATATATATATATATATATATATATGAATGACCAATTTTAAACTGAGAAGAAATGCCACATTAAATATTCTTGTCACAAATTAACAAGAAGTTTTGGAACAACCAAAATATAAAAGAATTTACTGAATAATAAATTTGATACGGCACCTCTAAATGTAATGTCATCTGTCGAACTAATTTAAAAAAATATATAAAAATTCATGAGAGATGCTCATCTTAATATTTTAAAATTAAGCAAGAATGCTAAACATGGTCTAAACATCAAAAATAGAAATTGTAAATTAGAAAAATTGAAAGAACTAAAATACATATAATAAAAAATTTGTTGGTCTTAATATTGGGCATAATGTGTATATTTGTGGGTTAATGTAGCAAACAGGCTCTACAATTCTTCTATCCCCTATCCATGTATAGATGATACTAGTTCCCATAATCGATTCATTCATCAACAAACAATAAATTTGTATGTATAAAAATTTTTAAGTTAAATTTTATTGAGTTATAATATTTTCATTTTATAAATAAAAATAATAAAAAATATACCTTTATTCGGATTTTTTAAGATATTTAGTTAAATTTGAAAACAATGATGAGTTTACTGCCAGTGCTTATCAAAGTGGTAAATAACTCTACTTAAGAATCCATCTGGAACATATAAGCAACTAAACAGAGAACTATTTTTAATTTTTTAGATGAAGGATGGCCATGACGTAAAATATTAAGGAATGATAACATTAAACATAAACATATTTTCTACTTTTTGTAAAAAATGACAACTAAAATTATATTCATTTCTTTCCACCTTACCAATTAAGTTTTCGAAAACCTGTTTCCAGTTAAAACTCTCTCCCAAGATATGGATTGATAAGGCAATCTTCTTAAATATTAACATGAATTACGATACCATAATTTCAAGCCATCCATTTCTAAAATTATTTTCATAAGTTTTATTTTCGTTAAGGTAGCTGTGGTGCATAGCCACCGGCAAAACGGGGGGTTGACATACTAAGACGGGCGGTAAAAAAACTTGGCTTATTTTTTATTGTATTTAGCTGAATTAGGTATTCTATGTCTTCAAAATCTTTATTTACAAATTACATTCTGACCAGGGGGTCACGTCTGGGTACCACAGTATCATATAAATTATACTACTCTATAGTTAATAAGCACTATAATTAATAATCTAAAAGGCAGAATGTAGAAACACGTTATCTGTTAATTCTAGCAAACGAGACATCCAAATATCCTTTTTGTAATTTCATAACGTGTGGCTTAATAACAGGATATGTAATCTATCTTAAATACAGAACTTTGATGATTGCCAGTTTCCATGTAAAGGAATGGAAAATATAATTATTCTAAATAAATAATCTATCTAATCTTCATTATACATACACATTTAATGCATTGTTTTAAGAGGATAAATTTAATGCGTATATGTTGAAATAGTATTCGAAAGAGATATTTAACTAGGATAATACATGTCTCTGTCCCGTATATGAATCATCTACTTTAAGTAAGAAAAAATGGGTGATATTATCAATAAATTAATTCAAAAGGTTACAGAATATTCTTTGGAATTTTTAAAAGTTATGAGTATCATTTTTAAAAAACGTTTTTCGATCAATACCATTAAATTAGAAAATAAAGAAGCGACAAAATTAAAATATATAATTAAAAAACAGTATAGAGAATAAATCTGCTGATAGGTTGATGAAAAATAAGCAAGACATCTAAAGGAATGTAATATAGTCTTAATTAATTTATAGGTATTGTAAAAACGAAATTTACAGGTATGTTAATTATCACCGAATTAAACCGTATAGATATTTTCTTTTAATTAAAAACTATACTTTAAGATTTAACAAATTTAAACCTTATTTTTATTTTAACGGCCCAAAATAATTACCATATACTTTAGTTAAATAATATTTGTAAATTTTGAGCAGCCAAAATAGTAATATTATATATAAGCAGTGCCACTTTTCCATTTTAATTATATAAAAACCGTCTTAATTACCTACCGTGTACATTAAGGAATACCTCCGGCATGATTCATTAAATGTCCTGAAACAATAATCATTATTACCAAATAAGGCATTTATGGATAAAATAAAGTTGATGTGATTGACAAATAATCACACCGTTTTCTGGTTTTTTATATATTAACAACAAAGAGAATTATTTACTTTAGCCCTTGATAGCTACCCATGAATAATAAAAATCTTTTCATTAAATATAAATGAAACGAAATTTACTAAGTACAGTAAAATAGTATAAATTCAAAAAATTTTATCATACATGCTATCTTAGGCAAATAATTTATGGAGACACCTTCAACACTTTAAAACCCCACATTTCAAGCTTCAACAAGTTACTAAAAAGATATAATATGAAACAACTGAAACTATATTAATATTTCTTTTATCATTTTTAATATTAAAAAATATTAGCGTTACTATTATCATAACTTATTACAAAAAATTAATAAACCGATACCTCTTCCACTAAAATTATCGTTGTGCTGCTTTTGTGTAGGAGGAATATTTGGAAAATATTTAAAAAGAAATTTACGACTCTTGACTGATCCGAAAGTGCGGAGGAATCAAGCACTCATAAACAACCAACTGTATTGCTAAAATACTCTTTGTAATATGGAAAGTACTGTTTATAAATCTGAAATTAATTATTATAAGCTAATCATGGTTTTTAAAATGAATGAACGTATAATAACAAAGTATGAAAAAAACTGTGGTACTTGCGGCTAAAATATTGAGGTTGAGAACACTACCAATCTATATTAGGTGAATAATATTTAATAAAAACTTTATAAAGAATAATTATCAAGAGTTTAAAAGAATATGCAGTTAAATTACTTGCTATGCTTAAAATAACTTTGATTAATTTTTCTTTGACATGACGGGAACCATTAGGACTAAAAAATAAGCAAACTTATAGTGTTATAAATGTTTATTCCGCATCTATATAAATGATGATATGAATATTCGGTCCCAATACTTCAAAGCATCCCAACTACCATGTATATAATTAGGGAAATATGAATGCTTCTAAAAACTGCATTTGAATAAGGAAAACTTTGGTTAATCAAATTATGAAATGTAGAAATAAAAATTAAAGTCAATTCAATATGAATAAGAATCATTGACAATTTTTTTAAGTTTAAATGAAAATTTTATAAAATTAGGAATATACTTCACAGTTCAAAAATGTATTCTATTCCTTTTTATGGGCTCACGAAGATCTGATTTATCATACGTAGGTCATACAGCGAACAAATTTGAATGACTTAGGTTAACGCATTTTGATTAACAAGAATTCGAGGCATTCTTTTATTTAAATAAAATGATCAGACACAGATAGATGAATTAAATTTTTGATAAATATATCAAAGATAGACACAAATCATTATTATATGGACTAACACTTTCACTTTTACAGATATTGATCAAAGAGCATTTTAGAATACAGAAATATGTTGAAAAGATGAACATTTTAAAGGATCTTAGGATAATCCTATCCTGAAGTAATTTTAAAGATTGAGAGAAAACATTTTGCTTTACTAATATACTCGATTTGCAATATTGTTTTCGATATTTGTAAGCTGCATTTCATTGAATGGTTGGGTTAAAAGTATAAATTAATGCTATTGAAGAGTAAATATAAATCAAGAGATTTGGTTTATTGTTTGCAGATAATTTAACTAATTAATAAATATACTTAAATCATTTAAATACATGAAAAAATTTTTTTTAAATATGAATTCCTTTTTATAATGATTTTTCTATTTACAATAGAAATCTGTTGTACCATAATCTCTACATCATTTAAAGAGAATGAATATAACTTTTTTATAATATCGTCATATTTAGATCAATAAAATTATAAACTTAAGGATAAAGTTTAAAAATTGTAAAAAGGTTAAATATAACAAAGTCAACATAAAATTTTTTCGTTCCGAAGAGTGTCACATTGAATTATTTATCTAATGTGATCACATATATTTATTCTAATAATCGTAAAATAAATTTTTTAACGTATATAACAAATTTTATCCTAGTTAAACTAAAGAAAAAAATAATTAACATACTTAAACCATAAAAATAAGAAACAAACAGAATAATAGTTATTATCAATTAAAGTATCATTTATTCAACTCATTTTGAATAAACACAAATATTCTACTCTGTCCATAAATTTATAACAAGTAATAAAACCTCAAATATTGGCAAGAATCATGACGAAAAGGAAATAGCAAACATAAATATCGCACAATTTTTTATTAAGGTAATTTCTAAAATTTTATCAAAAAATTGGTGGTTGAAATGGAAAATTTTTAAAACAGTTTCGATCAAATTACATAAACATTTATGCTTCGACTTCTTAGCATCTCATTTTGCAACACAATGAATATATTATGCGAAACATTGGTCATATTATATGCTTTATACTTGATATATAAGCAGAAATTACCAAAGTGCAGGATAAATGTAATATATATACTATAACTTGGTTTTCATTTAATTATTTCAAATATGCAGTATAATACACTTACATTGGTGCCAAGATGAAATTTAAAAATTTAGGTTCGGCAACCATCGAAGATATTTGAATGTTTCGCTTTCCCATTGATCCCAAATTCTACGTCCCTATAAAATTTTGAATCATTTGCTTGCGGTCTAGGAAGTACTACTAAAAATTTAACCCAATAGACTTCGTTATTTTTACTTATATCGATGCAATAAGGAATCATAAGAGTAAGAAACATTTTGGTTATCATCAATCGAAATATATATCGTGCGAACAGAATAACAGGTAAAAGCACAGTAACAGAAAAATCTTTGCTAAAAAATCAGTTTCGGATTCTAAGGCTAGTAAATTTTTGAATGAAACAACTTGTATTGAAGTTTTAAACATGAACGTTAGATTAGTCATCAACCAAAAAAGTTCCCNCCCCCCCCACAAAAACCATCACGTATCTGGTAGCAACACTGATAGAAACTAAAATAAAAAAATTCAAGTAAAATCCATTTTCGAAAACTTAATCTCATATTATACACATCTAATCTGTTATCGATACATAGGGCTTATGTTGATAACACTGACCACTATCATTATGGTCATACATGGATTTTTTATCAGCATCAAAAGTGTAAAAAGAGTAAGAAAACACAAAAAAAATTTCATGTCAAAATATCGTTAATTACTTGATATTTCGGTAATACAATTATCACAAAACTGAAAGAGAATATTTGTTCTAATCGTTTTATTTCAAACCTAATCCTGGCTTAAAGAAGTCACAGAAGATAAATTTGTAAAGGTTTATTATCTATAAAAAATTGGATAGGTAAGATTATGCGCTAGTTGATTCCGATGTATTTAAAATATAATAAAGGTTCTTCAAAGAGACGGATATAATGAAAAAAAAATAAAGATTATTTTGATTTTTGATTATTATATCCCAGAAAGCTGTGATTATAAAGATATTGAGCAAAATTTAGTAAAAATCGAGCTTTTACATCCATTTTTCTTAATCGATACGACTTTATTAAATATATAGGAAAACAAAACAAAAATGGATAAAAAACTATCTTTTCAAAATAAAAACCTGATTGGCTTTGAAAAACTTTTTCTTCATATCAGTTATTTTCATATCCTTCAGTACAAAGCTCCTTCAAGTAATGGTGCGGCGGAAGTAATCTCGGCGAATCTGTCTCAGTTCCCATCCCAGTGACGGGAAACGCATTTTTTTTGTTTTTTCATTCATTTACATAATTCGGATTACCATGGCAAGTATTTGAATATTAAAATATAGCGTTTTTTGTTTTGTTTGAATAACATATTTTTGTGTTTGGAGTGTAAACATGTACGCACATGCTGAATAAGGTTTTATACCTTTGTGAAGATTTATTTTTATTTTTTTCAGCCCATGACACCTTCATTCAGATTTTTTCATTCAAAAGGTATAACCTAAAAAATTTCATTAACAGCTTTGGTGGGGTGTGTCGCTAGAATCTTTACATTAACAAATCTTACTTCAAAAGATGGATTATCTGAATGGCAAAACTTTTTAAAGACTAAAATTACCGTATATAATCGTGTAAATTTGCCACCTTTTGAAAAATATGTCATGCGAAAAGCACAGTTCCACCCTATTTACCCTATAAAAGTGAAGAAAATATATCACCTTATTTAATTTCAAAGTAATCAGCTCGTGTTAGAGTATGATTATGTTGGCAACACCTAAATTCCTATTATAGCATATGAAATGTTTAGAATTCTCTGATAAGGTCATCATTATAGCATTTTCTTTTGATCTGCTTATTGATCCAAATGTTACTCCTTTTTTTGTAACTGCAATGCTTTATCACATATTTTTAAGGGATTTTGAAATCGGTATTCCGGCAAAAATTAATAATAATATCAAATCATTAATGCAAGTCTTGATAAAAACTTTCATACGTCCAAATGAGAAAAAAATTTTTGTATAAAAATAGTTATCTAAATTGTTATAATTTTATTTTCTTCACGTTGGCCTTAAGTTATCGACTGTACTTAAATTTAGTATACTAATACATATTTTTTTCAAATGTAATCTTATTGACACAGGTCTTGGCAAAACGTTTAAATTTTTAAATGTGATCTATATACCTGTTCGACCCACACGTAAGTATACACGGTATATATACACAGATTTCACTCAGAATTTTTATATGTAAATTATTACGAGTAAGTTAAGTATTTTTTAATTAAAAATAATTTTTGGTTCAAAATATTAATTAAATGATACTTTAATCATTTAAGTAGAAATAAAAAAAAACATTCAGTATATATACCCCATTACTCTGTAAGAGATATTCCTAAAAATTAGTATAAATTTTAAATATATTATCAAGGCCAAGAAGCCGATCTCCGCTATAACGCAGGATGGAGCAGATCAAATATTTTTCGACATTAAATATAGAACCAGAAGATTTGAGTAGAGGATCAAGGGCCAGTAACAGAAATATTAAATTAGGTGACGTCATCATTTCTTATTATTTTTCAAATTATGTAGCATAAATGCGATTGCCAGGTTAGTGTATAAAAATATATTTTTCTGATCGGTTACTGGTTGCGTATATTACAACTCTTTGAATCAAATGAAACGAAGCCCCGAATTTTATACTATATAGCCCCATTGTGAATATGCTTAAAAGTCATTTATTTAAATTTTGGCATTTGCAAGTTTTGAACATTTCAGCGGTGGTCAAACATGATTAACATGGCGATAACAGAATTTTCTATCGTGTCCTGCTTCTTCACATGGAAAAATTTTTCTAGTAACCTTTTTGATATGTAAAGCTTTCAAATATTTTTTATTAATATGTTAAATACCATTATGGTACCCGGGGCTTAGTTCTCCATTCTGGAGGTAGTTAGTAAATCACGACATTGTTATATATTTAGACATTATAAAGATAAAAAAGAACTATCTATTAGTGAATCAGGCGATACCGCGGCGTGTGTTCCGCCCACTAAGTCTCCTATTTATAGTCTAGGAGACTGGGCACTACAACCATAATCAGGACTTAAATTTGGTCATTTCAGTCAAATTTTTATAATATTAATACATGGTGATGTAATAAAGCGTTACTGTGTTTATTCTACGATATAATTCATAAAACAAGCCAAAGGTTAAAAATGTTGCATTTGATGTAGCATTAAGATGATTTATGCGTATAATATAATTTGGGGGTCTTTAAAGCAGATCAATTAGTTGGGCCGATGTACTATAGCCATAAAAGAAATAACTCTTAGATTGATTGGCATGAGGAGCATTCGACAATTTATTTCGTATATTCAGGATCAACCAATATGAAGTAAGCAGAAAAACTTTATTTTTTTAATTTATTTGTTACTGAATACACAAAAAAATAGTAGATGTTCCTGATTCAACGTGGCTATTTATTTTGCGTTTTATTATTTTTGACAAACTAAAGGTTTTGATATTATATAATAAAAAATTTTAATGAAGTTTAACGAAATTAAAAAAAAATTATAGCTGCCCCTACTTTGATAATATGAACTCATTCTATTAGAGATTATATTATGTATACTCATATTTTCATGGAAAAATATCAGACATTCACTGAATATTTCTTAACAATGCTATTGGAAAGCCTTTAAATAAAAAAGTATAATTAAATATTGCTTGATCCACAAACTTTTAGATTTATAAACCCTTTCAAAAAAATAGTCTTTTGTTATCGACCACCATTTCAAGGATAAACGAAAATAGTTTATCATGAGAACTATTAACGTCTTCCAATTAATGCTGAAAAATATTATAGATGTATCCCAGCCTATCATGTCTAGAATGAATATATATTTTAGCTACATTTCGAGATCTATTGGGTTTTCATTATTTTAATATATTTGAATAATCTGAAGATCTTGGTTTAAGTCCATTTAAGAGCTATGAAAATATATTTTTTCGATGATAGAGATTAATAAAAATTTGCTATTTAAATTATAAAAGAATAGTGAAATACTGAATAATTTATTTTATATTTTTGATATTTTTACTCAAATATATAATTTAAGTTTGGTTGTATTTTTTTAAAATTTTTCCTATTTCCATGTTAAAGTTACCATTTTCCTTACTTTGAATAAATAAGCCAATACACGGATCCAAAATTTAGAATAATATATCTTATCGTATTGATCATGGTTTGAATTAAACCAAGGAAAAGTTTTTACAACCGATTCTGATAATATGAGAGATCCAGGAAATCGCATATTAAAAGCAATTTTTTATATTTCCATAAAATTGGACTGCTGATATGTTTATCACACTAATAAAAAAACGATCTTATTGAACATCCATTATTTATCTAAAAAATAGAGTATAACGTTCACTTCAGGGCACTGTAATAATACGTTTGTAAAAATATAAGGATATAAATAAAATAATCGTATCGTTTAATTAGTAGATTATGTGCTAACAGCGCACATGCAAGGCGCACAGTAAAAAACGTGTATTTAGGCTGCAGAGTGAGATATTTGTAATTCCTAACATAATACAATGGGACTTTACTACAAACTAAACACGTTTCTTTGAATATTCTGTCATTAATTAGTTTTTTTCGAGAAGTCTCTTTTAGAAAATAGTTAGTGATAATATTTTTGTAAGTTTGAAAATAGTAAATTAGATAAAATATATTGTAAAGTATAAAAGGGGAATATAACTATTGTATAACTAATAGTAGCACGCAGTTAACTAACTCCTGTACATGCGCATAGCATGGCATACATCACATATATCTAAATAAAAAAACATTATTTAAGGAAATTTTAAACATTAATTTGGTGCATGTCCATCACTGATATAATAAAAGAAGTAATCGGTAACGCAAAGACGACCAACAAATTATTACAGTCCCTGGTTATTATTCAGTAGTTTGAATATATTTTCACTCAATAATTATGTTCCTTAACCGTAATAATACGAAAAGTGGCAGAGCGTGGAAAAACAAAAGTTTCCACCACATGGCGAAGAAGGAGTTAGGCCATCAGACCCTCTCTATCTTTGACATGTACACCCAATCGGTTCGATGCCCTCTGAGTACCGCTAGTGGTTCCTTCCGTCTATTTCCATGGTTCAAAATTAGATAGAAAGCATAAGAAGAAGGAACGAAAAAGAAAATTAATAAATATGAAGTAATATGTTCTCGGTTCTGAAAAACCTCTGCGGAACAGATTTTCTCAATACAGTAGCATCAGAAACTGTAACCAAGTCAAATTTGGAGGTTTATTGAATTAATTTTTTACACAGATACATTGAATACAGTTTAGTTTAATACTAGAAATTTTTTTAAATTTCTATGAAGGTCTTTGTGGAATAATTATCAAACAAAGAAATCTCTATTCATCTGTGTGTAAGCAAATAATTAATTTTTTACGCATATGCTTACAAAATTCACTCTTTTATGAAAAATAGTCTTTAATACAATTCCTTTCTACATTTGATTTGGTAATAAATCGGAAATATAGGTATTACGAATCCTCATTTGACGATAGGTGTATATTTTGCTGTTTGTATAATAAATAACTCATTTTAGGCTCTATGAAAAGTTGGTAAACATTCCTCAGTAATTTCTTATACTCTGAAAAACAAAAGTGTATTTCATCGCTATATTTAGTAACGTTGATTTCTTTGCCTTGAATTTAATTGAATTAATCCCATTATTAATATAGCTACAATGAATTTAGTTGGAATATATGCAGGTGTTTAAGAATGTAATACATTGAGGAAAACCATAAGTATACATCTTTGCAAATATCAATTTGCGATAAATAAATTCATGATAAGACTTTATATCCATCCTTTTTGGTATTGAAACTGAGGATTTGAGGTGAGATTGTAACAGACTTCAATGCTTTTTACGATGCTTGGTTGCCAGGATCTCATCAGATCAGAATTCTCCGGAATGTAAATCGTTTGAATCTACAGAGAAGATATAGAAATAAATCTACTTTAGTCTGCTATTCTTATACAATTTGTTTGATAGCGCCATAAAATAATTAAATGAAGATAATTGCACACCTTGAGGTACATATAGATATATACTCACACAAATAATAATAATAAAAGGTCTGTGTCACTCATTATTTGATGTCTTAATAGTTAGATGAATGGTTATGAAAGTATCTTTATATATATATAGTGCAAGAGCTCCATCATTCTGAAATAGTAAAATCATAACTTTTTTTACCTCAAACATACAGCTACTGCATTTGTCCCATTATCGAACATGGCTGAAATATCAGGAACTTAAAGCTTTCAGTAGCATCAAAACACTTTGAGAAACAAATTTTTATTAAAAAAAAATTTTCCATAGAACAAACCCAGATGAGAGTATCAAGGTTAGTATTATGAGGTTTGGTTGCTACTGTGTAAGTTAGAATAATTTCATTTTTATAATTTTTCGATCTAAGTGTGGATCACACGTCTCTATGAACAGCCGAAGTGGCGTTGCGAGGATGGCGGGCGGCAAAATAATTTTAGAGTTGAATACATTTTTTTTCAAAATAATATATTTAAATAAAGAACGGCAAAGGCAACAAATCTCAGCTTCTAATTTTATGCTCCAAGGGGGGTATAAACTAACCCCTTCTTTAGGATCTATTGCCAGATGGCACGATAATCTGATTCATAATTTATCTAATGATGTAATTAAAAATCTGAACTTTGTGCATGGTTGACGATAAGAATAGGTTTGCCATGTTAAGGGGCAAAATAAAAAATGGATTACATCAATAACCTTTAAAAATATTAGAACCATCTTATATTGAGAATAAAATGGTATGAAATTATTAAAATTAAGAGAGAGATAATAGAAGTCTTTTAAAAAAGAAATTTTACACTATGGAATGTGAATCTGTGTGATTAAGCAAATAATTGGTAAACAGATTAATGAAGCTCATCCATAATTTTTGCTTGAAATTTTGTATTCATCTAGTAATGTAGTGAAATTATTTTACATATTAAATGCTTATAATAAATACATAACCCCGTTAATAATTAGGAACATGAGAAGATGTTGAAAATAAGTGGATGGAAGTACATATACCAGAATCTTTCCTGTAACATTAGCTCTTGTAAATAAATCTTAAGAAGCAGCATTTTAACATGAAGCATTGATATGGGTCTAAATGTTTGACTATGTGCTTATATAAACTTTACAGTTTCGAATATGCTGAAAAATATAATTGACTAAATAGTTATTTATCATTCATTATGATGGTTTATGTATGTATAAACGTCTTATTCATCTATAATTACATTTTCTATCGAGACATAATATTTTTGCCATTTATTATATTTCTGTTTTCATCGATTAACTCAGTGAATTTATCGTAAGCTTCCCTTCCACGTTGATTTATATTATTCCGATCGTATGAGTTGTTGTACTCTGTTTTTTTTGTTATCACTGTCCTAAAAAATAGTTTTTAATTAAAAATTTATTAAAATGATATTATTTTTTAAGATTAGTTATATTAATAACTATCTGGCAATCATGCTATACAACTGGTAACGTTTTGAAACATCTCCCTATGATATACAAAGAAATTTTCGGATGCTACTTGAAATATTTTTGTTTTTTAATAATACAGGAAAATTGACAATTCACACCAGATTTAGTTCCTATCAAATGAAATTTTTATATAGAAAAAGATGTTTCAAAATGCGTTTATCATAAACGAGACTAAAAGCAGGAACTACAACGTACATTATATTCTTAAGAAATACTTTATATATATTCTATGATGCGAATTCTCACGTTTCAAAAAACAGTGTATTTCTCCTACATGAACACACCTTATTTCAAATTAATGTATAAATATTTAATCATTATTTCGTTATGACTGAACAAGTAATTAGGGATATAATCATTTTAGATACAAAACGAATTGTAGCACATTTATACTCTCAACGCTGTATTTTACCCTCTAACGGCAAGAAGCCGAAGGTTTGCTCTAGCTACATCTCAAATTTTAGAATAAGATTTATTCATTTAAATACTAAGGCTACTTTAATCAACAATATCCACTCATGAATGTTAGATTGAAGATTCATTATTAAAGCATAAAGCATAGTCTATATATAGGAGAATCTGTAAAGGTTCATTAACATTATTCTGGATTGTCCTACATTAGGGTAATTTTTGATAGTCACTCATCCACCAGGAGTTATTTTTGAAAACATTAGATCTTTCTCTAACAGTTTTGATTATATTTAAAGCAAAAGATGAAGTATAATTGAGAATATCCTTTTACGTCTTTGTCCTATCGATCCAAATTGTTTTACAAATGGAATATATCCCCATGAATGATCCTTTCTCATTGTAACTGTAACCCCGTTATATTTATTTTTAGCAAGAGCTTAACGTATTAAATATTCACTAACATGTCAACTAACGTTGTTTTTAAATTAATCTTTAATTTGTAACAAATTTGATCATAGTTAAGACATCGGGTTGGTTTCAAAAGACTTTGTTCCGTATTTCAAATATTTTATTCAATTTTGTCCTTTTTCGAAAATATGAAACATTGTAATCAATCAAAACATAAATAAACATACAATTCCCTGGTATATGAGTAGGATACTCGTTTGATTTTGACAATGTGATGGCAAATAATTTTTTTTAAATGAATTCAAGTTGCTTTTTCTGAATAAATGAGATATTATATCACTAAACATATATAGAAAAGTGAACACCTCACGAATTTGTCATATATACCATTTCTGAGTCAATTTGGACATTTTCCGGGTCAATTATAACATTTTTATTTTTCTATTTTGTTGCTTGGGATGGATTTGACGAACGATAATTTCAGTAACCAGGAATCTGCTGAAGTCACCACAAGAGGAAACTATGAAAAAATTACTGAAGAAACAAAAAAGAATCGGGTAAATATGGTCATAAATAATTCTATGAAAATTAAAGACGCGGCATTGCTAATTAATTTGAA
>LDMZ01021007.1:0-20463 GCA_001455285.1 Sphaeromyxa zaharoni | reverse complement strand
GGCGCCCAAAGTCCTTATATGTGCTGCGCCTGCAGACTGGGTCTGTGGGCTATAAGCACGACAGTACATTAATAAATGTTTTCTGCATAAGTTATGGCTTGAAGGGTAAAGCGATGATGCTTTTGTAGTTTGGAACAAACAAAATGTGTTTTGATCTTGTCGGTAAGATAGCCCATATAACTCTGCATAATATACTACAATTTAATCAAGATACCGGTTAATTAAATTTTAATGGGCCGTAGTTTTTCAAAAATTCTTTTATCTCTAACAAATTTCTTTTTACAAGGAATAAATCCCATCAAACAGCTTATATTAAATTAAGCAGGGATTCGAAACACTAGTGTTAATGGATTTAGACACCAATAAAAACCTCTCTTTAGTTATATCAATAAATAATTACCCAAAAAAGACAGAAGACTTTCATCAAGATAGAAAGAAATGATAAAACTCTTGATTGATGGGATTGAATGCACAGATACAGCCTTTAAAAAATACATTCCTCGAGTCTCTCAAATAGTAGATTTTAGAAAAATTTTTTAATATTGAAACTGGAAACAACCAATAAGATTTATATTTAGGTAGTTTCTACTTTCACTACTTAAATACATATTTCAAGAAATTCTTTATATCATTCACCTCTATCAACGTAATATGTATAAGGTAATCGTGTGAGGAGATCGATTGTGAACAAAGGGTTGGTGTATGTGTAAGAAATTCAACAATTCAATGTAGTATACTCACGGAGTGTAAAT
The DNA here is from genome assembly GCA_001455285.1 of Sphaeromyxa zaharoni. NCBI lineage: Eukaryota > Metazoa > Cnidaria > Myxozoa > Bivalvulida > Sphaeromyxidae > Sphaeromyxa > Sphaeromyxa zaharoni. The sequence continues at coordinate 19,711 of LDMZ01021007.1, read as the reverse complement.
GGTCGGATTTTTTATTGTTGTTCAACCTTCATTCCTATCAACACTCCTTTCGGTGCAGGGGGTCAACAAATTAATATGGCTTGAAAAAAACAAAACATAATTAATTTGACAATTTAGAGTGGCAAGTCCTATAAATGCAAAGATTCAATCGTATGCGGTATAAATCGTGAAATAGGTTAAAAAAGTTGCATCTGCAGACTTGCCCCTTACGATATTAACCGAATATTGGTCTACTGGAATCTGATCTTAATATATGATCCATATAGTGTACTTGTAAATCTATACGAGAATAATATGAAGGATGATGATATAACGAAAGCATTTTATCAGGAGATAAAAGAACTTTGCGCTGGTGCTAGTGGGGGTGCCGTTTCTACGATTCTGTTGCATCCACTTGACTTGATCAGAGTTCGGATGCAAGGCTTTCTTTTTCATATTTTTTTTATTATTCAGTGGCATTCCTACATTCAGATAAAAAGTCTGAAAGATTTTTTGAAAACGCTAGACATATATGGCAGGTTCGAGGATTTAGAGGATTCTATCAGGTGACTTAGTAAAATAGTTTCAAAATATTAAATATAGGGTCTTCCTATCCACCTAATTGCCAGTACAACTGCATGGGGACTTTACTTGTACGCTTATAAAGTTGGAATTAATCTACATCGGAAAAAGTATGGATTAGATCCTAATTTCAAGGAGCAGGTTCTCATTGCTTACACCGCTGGTAAGATATTCTATTAAATTTTTGATGGCGGGTTTTTTAAATAAATAATAGTTGTAAGAGGATGGAAACTAATTTGTCATGGATTCATAGTGATTTAAGAGGTCTTTTATGTCACTGCACGTGTTTAATCCTTATCATTGACAATGTTGGAAGGAGGAGCCTGATGATAAAGTACAACACTTGTGGAAAGACTCTTGTCCAATGGCTCCTTAACATGTTTTTAAATAGATCTCGATTCTTTTATAAAAAAATTTTTAATAGATTAAAAAAAATTAAAATTCCAGTTGTTTTTTTCAGATTTACACAATAATAAATTAGTATTTTGTTTCTTAAAGGTTATATTATTGAAAAACATTTTACAATATATTACATAAGTTAAATAGACGAATTAGGTTTTTACCATCACGTGATATATCCTTTTAACCTGAAAAGTAAATATTGATCCGATTTCATCTTAAACTGGAATGCTACATAATACTTCTAGACAGGAATTTTTTATGGCTATCAATGATGGAAAATATTTCTGTAACATTATACGTATGCAATTGCGCTACCCACAAGAGTATTGACCTGATTGGATGTACATGGAAAAGATAGAGAAGACCTGACTCCATCTTCGCCCTGTGGTGGCGACTCCCCTTTGGTTTACCATCCTTTGCCATTTTCGGGCTAGTGATTAAGGAACCAATTATTAATTAAAAAAATTCAAACTACTGTATACTAACTATGGACTGTAATAATTTATTGGTCGTCTTCGCGTTAACAAGTAATTATTTTATTGTCATCTTCATGCATGCACAATAGCCATGAATTGCCTATTTTTTTAAACCTGGTTCTGCAAAATTTAATATTTAGAAATTTTAGCATGATGCGGTACCCACGAGGGTATCGACCCGCCAGTACATAGCTGACGAAGATTGAGCGGGTTCTGTTTTCCCATCCAAATGCCCCTTCTGGCTGACGGCCATCGTTGGGTAACCCCTCCAGCGGGAGTCTTACGACCCTTCGATCAGATGAAATTTAAATTTTCAGTGAAAAAGATAAATTAAAGAAAGTTACAGACTACCACGATCTAAGGTTTTTATTATTTTCGGCCATCGTCGTATTACGGAATCGACTTTAATAGTCATGTGGGGCATGCAGCACAACTGAATTAAGTAAAATTATGTATTTTTAAATTTGAAATGTTTTTTTCTTAAAAATAGGCTTTCACAGTTACATGTTCTAACCAAAATTTTTCTCAATTTAGACATCATGTGCCTATTCAAGGATAATCATATGTTGACAAATAAAAAATCTTCAAAAAATTAAGGTAAGATTTCATACTGTTGATTTTATTAAGTATATTTCAATTAAAAGTATGAACGTTGCAATTCCTATTTCAATATCTTGGCAGTGTCTAATATAAATGAAATTAACAAAAATTTCATGAATGAGAAATATATAGTTGATTTTTGAAATAGGATTATTTTAATATGAAATCCCGGTACCCGATGTGTTATGCAGTTGTTAAAATTTGATAAAAACTTAGGGTTGTAATGGGATAGATGCTACCAAAGTTTTTGAATACTTTGTTAATATCCATTTTTAATTTGAACCAAAACTAAGTAGTAACTTTAGGGTTACTTTCATTACTTAAACTCTCAATTTCACTTAATTTACTGTAATTATAGATTAGGTATCGAGAATGATCAAAATTTAAAATATTTAATGCTGAATTCAAAAACCCATAATGATTGTTATTTTAGGTTTTTAAACATAGAATTTAAAAAAATGCAAACCTTCATATTGAGAAATAGATTATCACTAGTTCAAATATCTATAAATGGGAAATGCGCTAAATATTGTAGAAAATTATTTCGCAGCATACAGTTTTATTATTGCTGTAGCCACATTATATTATCAGCATAAAGGTTGTATCGGTATTTAATAAAATTTTGTTTTCTTGAAGTAAAGACTGCACAATTTCAAGTTTGATTTATAACAAAATTCCTAAAAAATATAGAGAGATTTGTTTATATTTTTGATGCCTTTGTCATGTAAATAATTGGATAAAATTGTTATTTTTCATTTTTTAATTCTCGGTTCTTAAAATTTCTCTTTACAGCTATTTGCATAGAACAAATTAATCCGGTATGCCTTAATTTATTCTTTAAAGAATCAAAGTAAAATTTCCCATGCAGGAATGTCCAATTATTCATGTAAATCCTAACACCAATATCTAGTGTAAGGATCACGTTTTTCCAGATAATTTAATCAACATTCTTTAGCCACTACATCAAGGTGCTGTCCAATTATTCAAGATTTATTGATAACATGCACTATATATACTTATTTTACCATAATTGTAAATGACGTTGATGTATTCTTGACTATTGATTAATCTTTGGGTAAGATACCGAACAGAAATGTTTAATTTCTAAAAAATATTTGTTGCAAGGGTATATTTATTTGGATCACGAACTTACCATTTATGTAATGTGATAATAAAAAATTTACGTATGAATTATTCAAATCAACATCTTAAAAAACTTAAGTAATGGGTAGTAACAATAATAAATGGTTTGAAGATGAGTTGGTGTCAATTGTTTAGAAATTTGAAACAGACCATAAAGATAAAGCACGTATGACGGAAAATTGTTTACTTATATCAAGAAGATAAATTTAGTAGATATGTTCCTGCATGCAAATGGAAAAGAATACAAAATATAGTTTGAGAATTTTGCATATTCCAAATAACAGAGTTTCTATTAAAATTTAAAATTGAACTAAAATATATTTTCGAATCAAACGGCGATGGACGAATCTTCTTCATGCTAGATAAGCGATAGTTTTTTCCAACTTGCGTACTTATGAATTTTAAGAGTAATTCAGTGCTCAATTACGTCCCACCTGCTTAAAGGTATTCAGCAATAAACTTCTTTCCAGGAGCCAACGCGTCAAACATATGCTTACAAGAATGTAGGTTTATAATTGTTTGTGGTATTAATTACAATAAAAGATTGTATCTGAATCGAAACTTGACAATATATTCATTTCAATGAATTATTGCTGCATTCATTATATTTTCGGTATTTCGTATTGGTATAAAATGTTTTTGTAGCGATGATATAATTATTCCCTTCGAAAAAAAAATTAAAATTGGATTTTTATATATGTATATCTTATTGTTTCCTTTAATTTTGTATATGGTAGAAGCTGCTTCAGATAGTTGTGTATGTACATTTTTAATAATAAGATTTATTTAAGTAGATAAAACTCTAATTTAATTTCAAGTTTATTTTAAAATCTGTCCAATTAAGCAAATATTAAATATCCGGGATTTTTTTATGATAAATAATGGAAGAATAGAAAATTATTTTTTTGAGCAATATTGCAATAGAACATGGTTTTTGCTTCAAAAATAATTTTACTTTTTGTTGATCAACGCTTCGTCTGTAAACCAGAAGGTAACTGGTTGAAAACTTAAAAAGAATTGTAGAATAGAATTTTAATAGGTAAAAATATTTGAAAATATATACTTTTTTAGTGGTATTGGTTGTTATGGATATCGAAGATCTAATGTATAAGGAAAAAGAGGATAAGATTTTAAAATATAAACCAAACAATAATATATTTTAAATTGACAACTACCAATATACATCAATGATATATTCTTTGTAGCATGACAAACACTTTTAAATAAATATAAAATTATTCAAAATCTCAAGATTTTGCTCCCTCGTTAAAAATATATAAAATTGATTCTAAGAAATTATTAAACATCAAAACAAACAATTTTTGAATATTTAAGATTATAAATGTATGAATAATTGCCAAGAATTCGTTTTAATTTCAGCATAAACAACCGGATAAAATAAACGCTGCTAATATTAACTGAGGCAAAGTCGGTAATTTCTTTACCTTTTTATATGCTAAAAGAGATTTTATCAGACCAGATAGTTTATATCAAATAATATTTTGTCGTTGAATGACACTACCAATAATTGAACGTTTGAAAAATTTTAGATTGTAAGTAATTATATAAAAACATATCAGATTAATATTAAATTAATTAATGTATATTTTTTGTGATCTTTGTTTAATCAGGAATATTAGGGCAAATTTAGAATATCACTGGGTTTCTTTCAATATTTTGTGACAAAATTGCAAAATAAGATGAAAAAATAATCAGACTACTAATTGATTTGCTATAGAATGAGAAATAAATATATATGAAAATTTTGTGCGAATAGAGTTATTAATGGCACCAAATATTTTAGTTTTTTTTGAAAAATCAAAGATAATATACAGAAAATTAACGAGAACTAACCAAAAAAGTAACTTTATAAGATCTATGGGTGGTTGGAAATATATTATGGCAATCAATTCCTATAAATAATTTCTCATTTTCAAGTTTTATACAAAACATTGAAATTTTAATCTTATTAATAAATTCTAAAATAAAACTGAGTAAAGATCAATTTACCCCCTTTAAACGATAATATAATAAACTATACAGTTTTGGAATTGTTGTATACTCTCCATTTAATATTAGCTATCATCAGTTTGCCTCACATTCCTTCCAATCTTTTTATACTTAGCTATAAATTATTTGGATACAAGCGGTAATAAATCAATTTTGCTAATAAGAAGTTACATAAGAGCTTAGAAAAATAAGTCAAATTCTTTCGTAATCATCACGTAATACTTGTTTTACTTATATAGTAGTAGACCAATCAACATTTATCTGAAATTAAGGAATTTCTCAATCCGGTTGTTTCGTTAAACCCAACAAGTTCAGGGAATAAGATTATATAATTGATATTTTTTGAAAATTTTAAGAGATAACTTTTGATTGGACTTATACTAAAAGTGGTATTATGGAAAAATTACTCAGGTAAATATCGCTTTCTTTATTGTTAATTACATTTCTTTGATCCGCCATCACAGCCTAATTTAAAATTAAAGGTTATTATTTCATAGGACTTTCTACATTCCTTTTCTCGGTTCCTTTGTATGTCCTGAAAGTCAGAATGTGTTGTAATCCACCAAATTGTAATGATTATCATACTATATCAAGTAAGATATTTTAATTTTATGATTTTGTGAGCGTTTTTAATTATTATTCTCCTTAATAAAATTGAAACCTGTTGTTTATATCTAAAATGTTAATTATTTTTTCTTTTACTGTGTTCTCATATTCTTTAGGTCATTATGGTATATAAAATAAAATTTAATATTTATTAAAATATTTCAGGATTTGAATTTCTAGAATAAGTTTATACATTGGTTAATATATTCTTAAAGCTTCTCTGGAATACAATAAAAAGGAACAAATTAGACTACTCATTTTTTCCATATATATACATACCGTGTGTTTTTTAGGTCATGTATTTTGACCCAGCCTTGATTTAATATACCAACTACCCTAATTTATTAAATGGGTGCTTTCAAAACAACCATTTCGTAGCTGGTCTTGTAACCCAAAAATTTATAAGCTTTTTTAAAGAAGATATTTGTGCTTAATGGTCATATTCGATTTAAATAATGTTAAATACAATTGCATTTATTATATTTGTCATTTAATTTGTCTTTAAATACTATTCTTTATTTTGTATACAATCTGGAGAAAATTGGAAAAAAATATATATATATATACTTACTATATTATTGCATCGTTCAGTAATACAGTTATATTCATGTAAATGGAATCATTTCTAGAATGATTTTTGTTGAATTATTATCGAAGAAAGTTTAATTTTTGCAGCCACTTTCGTTTCAATTTAAATCTTTACTTATTTTCTTTATTAAACTTTTGAATACACCTTTAAAAATCTTGTTAGGTTCAAAATGTGAATAATATTTTTTTGGAAAAATTCTATAAATTAATTCTGAATTCTTCTGTAACAAGCAAACATTGACCAAATGTTTGTGATATTGAATAATTCGTACATTACTATTTCATTGTATTGTATTCGATATCCCCATTGGTGATTGGTGCTGACATGATATGTGAACAATAAAAAACCTGAATTTTTATTTTAAATTAACTGTTCCGATATATTTTTATCAAATCTTCTAAATATATAAAACAATATAACCTAAATTTGTTAAATTATAAATTTTATTTTTTTGATAGCTTTTGCTTTTTTTTGTTTCCTTTTATTCGAAATATTACATAATTATTAATAATGTTTTTGACTTGAAAGAAAATTGTTTGTGATCTTTATTAAAAAATACAGTAATTTTAATTTATCTTAAATTATTAATACAGAGAGTGATACCTTGTAAAATGTATATCCACGTAAATGCAGTGTTTAGGTTATTATCTAAATCTAAGATCATTGATTGAAGATTTAAATGTGAAGCGGTAAATTTTAAATAATTTATTTTTGGGCGAAATTTTTAATATCTAGGGTATATTTTTCGCACAGTAAAATTTATTTGTTATTTCATTTAAAATTGATCAATTTAAATTTAGTTAGATGTTAGTTTAATTTTCATATATATTTATATCTTTTGTGTTTTAAAATTTGAAGATTCAATTATTTTATGAAATGAAATTTATTTCAAGTAATTTTTTAGACTTTGCTTGAATATTGTTTCTATTTAATTATTATACATTGTACATATTATTTTTCATCACTGCTGTAATTTCAAGTCATTTAATTTATTGAATATAATTATATGATAGGGTTTTTATACTACAAATTTTGTTTTTCAGTTAACTTAGTGCGATTTATTCAAAATATTTTTAAAATTTTTTTTTACAAATACAACATGTTCTATTATTTGAATTTCGCAATTTACAAAAATGATAAAATTGATGTTGTTTATCATTATATGGGCTTCATAAATTAATGTATGTTTCGGGTTTAGCATATGATTTTATATTCATAAAAATTTTTTCTTCCATATGCTTCCATAATTTTGAATAGTGTTTACATTAAATACTAAACTTTAGTTTAGTTTATAATAAAATTGGAAGACATTAAAGCAAAAGCTTCATAATTTAAACAAAAAATTGATAAATTTATACATTAAATTTAAAAGAAAACTTGAATATACTTAATAATTGATAAGTCTATGATTTAGTTATTTGCTGCTTATGCCTTTTTTCTATCAGAAAATTTATTTATATTTTTTTATTGATAATTACTATGAAATTTAAAGATGATGCTTCTTTCAGCATCAATGATTTTTGCCTTTTTAATCATTATAATTCTTTTGATTGAAATAGTGATAAAAATTATGAAAAAATAATAATTTAAATATCTTTTTATTGTCGCTACTAATAAAGACATATTTTATTACCTTTATATAATTTAAATCCTTTTTTAATAGTTCGTGTCCTGAAATTTTGTTATAGTTTTGTTAAAGCCTATATATATACGTTTCCATGAAATAAATTGATTTTATATATATTTTTAAATTAGTGAAATCACAGCCAAGAAGAATTCTTTGCAAATAGAAGGCACTTAGTTGTGAGTGTAGTATAATATTTTCTTTACAGCAATTTTATTTAAAAAATTGATTAATATGAACCCTCCATGTCATTTGTATATTTAATTTTTCCATGAATAAACAAGAATTTGGTGAATGATAATTTTTATCTACGTTGGCAAATATCTATTGAAAAAAACTTATTATTATTAAATAAAATAATTATTAGTCCAGAGTAAAATGTTGGGTTAATTTACTACTTATACACACTTATTTTGCTTCGGGGAACCATATTTTATTCTGTAACGAAAAAACAAATGAAAAAATTATTAAAAGCCAATAATTTACTATTTAATATAGTTTTTCATTTGTGTATTTATACTTTTTACAATATTAAGTAATATGTGAAAATTCTACTATAGTAAAATTATTCTTCCGGAGGAATTTGTTTCGGTAAATTTGATTCAAACTTCCAATAAATGGATTTTTATAAAGTGTTTAATTATTATTTAATTAAGTATAATTTTAGGTTTTGATGGAATATGTATAAAAAATGATCTTGATATGTTGTTTTGAAGCCTATTGTATCAAGAGACATCATAGTCAAGTCGATTCCCATGTTGAGAATCCGGTGATGATAAAAAAAACCAATTTTAATTAGAACCAAATCAAAATATGTATTGATTCTGTGCACATTGTTAAAAGTTCTCCATTCAAAAATTTTGGGAACGTAAAAATAATAGAGAAAAGATGTATCTAATAAAACTTAATTGACTCTTACATTTAATAATATATAAAAATGCAAAATAATCATACTTTAATAAATTAGGTGTTAATTGAAAATAAATAATCTCCAAACTTATTTTTCTTACCAATGTATTAGGATAAACAGCTTAAAATATATTCATAAAATTTTCTACAACTTTAAAAACTAAAGAATAGTAAATAGCGGTTATATCACACCTGTTGAATGAACAATCCTATGAAACCGGTATCTACATAGATACATAAGGCTAAGCTCACTACATCGAAGATTAATTAAAATGAATAACCATGGCATTAAAGGTATTGATTTAAAAGGATTACATATAAATCAACACCTGGTTATTTCAATTCTATTCATTTTATTTATGTTTTTTATATCAAATTAAATATGTGATTATTCCAACCCTTTTCGAATTACGATTTTAAAATCATCGTATGATTTCTATTAATTATTCAAACCAATAAGAGAGTTTTGATCTTTTCCGGACTCAAAACTTTGGGCACTTTATTCTTAACTTTCTAATAACCTCATTTTTTTGTATTTATTTTCGAGGTTCTTAATTTTTAAAACTTCTTAAGTTACATTATAATTGTTATTGACCAAAATAACTAAATCGTTCAAAAAAAATTAAAAATATCATGTATATAATCCGTTATAAGCCACATTCAATATGAAGGATTTCTTGTGATTACAGATCCATAAGAAATTAAATAATATAAAATTTCATTTAAAGTGCTTTAATTTGGTTTTTATCATATTTAGAAGTTAACGTGTGATTTGGAAAACCTGAATTATACAGGTAAAACTTGACATTAGAGGAGAATACAACTAAACATTTTCGGTTCTCTAATTTCTATGATAAATACGCTATTCTTACTAATGATGATATTTTTTTACCAAATTATTCATTTTAATATCTTTATTAATAGGTTTTACATCTAAGTTATGATATAAACTATTTTTCTTTGATATTTCACGCAATTTCAATTAATTGCTTTTATATATGGGTTGTTATATTTATTTTGAATATAAGAATTTTTGTGTTAATTTATATTTACAAATAAAACATATGGTTAACCCAAAGTATCGTTTTGAAAATATAATTTCCAAAATTAAAGCCAACAGATAATAATTAATTATTTTGATTAATTTTTATTATAAAAATTATTCTGTGATGACAAAAATTGTTTATTCATAAGCTATTATACATGATTGTTAATATTATTTTGTGTTTCAATTTTAAAAATAAAATTATTTTATTGTATTTGAGCCTAAAATTATAAATATTTTTATAAATCCATTTGTGTATGTTTCTAGTGCACCATTTTTAGTGTATTTTCAATCGTTAACATTTTAATAATCGAAAACATCTTTGGATAGCGTAAATATATTTCGAATTTAATGAATACTACTGTTGTTCACTTGCTAATAACATGTTTTTTATAAATAAAACTAGCATCTATCTTATTTTTGACCAAAAATATCCTTTATTATTTTTATGAAAATAGACTATGTCCAATATTTTTATATTTAAAAGTAATTTATAGGTTTTTTTTAATCAAACGACTTTTATTTCAAATTTTGGATATATGTAATATATTCCGCTCCAAAATAAATATAAATTAGCTTATTTTTATTAGTAAAGACATTAGTAATAATTAAAGAACTGATATATGTTAATGAATTTATGAAAAAATTTAAATATTGTCCAAAACTGATTATCGTAAAATCGCACTACCCGAAAGTTTTATATCCCTGACTTATTTCTTAGGCTATATAATTTACATAAAAGAATCTTACGATTTACTTACATTTTTTTATCAAATCGATACTTGGTTGGTCAGAATGTATTAAGGTAATATCTCTTACCGATAATATTAACTTCCTTAGATGCTTCTACAATCTTCTTTTTTACCTTTTACTAGCAAATTTGTTTTTTGCATAGTTAAACATCCAGAAGTCTCGTATAACGACAGGTTGTCCGTATATTTGTTCTAGTTTCATATTTAATACGATATCGTTCTTTTTTCCTAAATGAATTTACAAATTAAAATGAGAACGATAAAACGTACTACCATTAACAAAAATGGAAAAAATCTATACTTTAATCCGGTAAATGTATTTTTATTTCTGTCTTTTTTCAATGAATAATAATATTAATGCTGAAGTATATTCTTCCATAATTTATACTAATTTAAAAAGTTATTATTATACGTTTTCGGCTGAAGATTATGTATTGATAAAATTTAAGTCAAATTAGCTGTTTATTAAGGTTTACTCTTATTTTATATGAGGAATTCTTCAGATACTACTCTAAGATTATATATATTATTTAAACGCTGAAGTGCCCTTGACTAGATATATGAGTGTATATAATTACCTTTTTTGGAAATCTAATCAAATTTTAATATGTTGCGAGATTAACATATTGGTATGTTTTTTAAAAATAGTAAAGAAAAATAATTTATTATTTTTACAATGCTTCCAAATATTCTAAAATTATAAATGTTAACAAAAGAAATTTATACAATCTCTTTCTCTAATGAAGTATATAATTTTATAAGTTTTTGTGTTCTAATTTCTTAAAAATAGTGGATACAATACTATAACTAAATTTTAGATTTAATACATTTGTCGTTTTTTTGGAAAAAAATTTAAAATGACAAGTCATCTTTCAAATAAAATTTAGAGAGTTTAATTAAATATTTAATAGTGTTTTTATGAAATTTTTATCATCTACGTCAAAATTTATATTAACCCACTTATTGTATATGAAATAATTTTTTTTCTATCGATACAATTTTCAATTGACGATTTAACAATTACTTGGTAAAGTTTAAAACAAATTATGTATACTATATTACGCAAATATCTTGTTTATATATTCTGTTTAATTTTCATATTTTATTTAATATTTTAAACGTTGTGTTCCGAATGTTTAAAGTGAATTTTCAAAATATAGTTGCATTTTATCAATTTTGTTGTTTTCTTATATAATTTCGTTTATAGTTGTGTTAAATACAAAATATCTACAAAATTTTTTTACAGTTTTCTTGAATATATTATTTCCAAATGTAAAATTCATTATATTAAATGAACACTTGCTAGATTTATACATTTTATTAAGAAAGCTTTAATTCTCTCTACCGAACAGATGGAATTACTGGATTCTTTAGAGGACTACCTTACAGCTACTTTGGATTGTTTAATGGAACGCTGTTTATGATATTTTATCAATTCAGTAAGAAATGGTTACTTGAGTTTCGAGAAAATAAGGAATTGGGTCCTAGACATTTCATAGCTTGCTCTGCTAGTGGAAAAATCTTTGCAAATTTATTTACTTATCCAATTCAGTTACTAAAAGTTCGACTTCAGGTGTAGGTTAATTTTTTTCTTAAATATCACAGAGCGATGCTGGAAAAAAAAATTATACAAACTCCTTTGATGCCATCTCCAGAATATGGAAGTAATCGCTTAACTCTTTCCTATTCCTTTTAGAATTCATGGGATACGTGGATTTTATCAAGGCGTAGCCGTTAGTACTTTTAGAGCCTTACCTTCAACTTGTATAACTTTTTTAACCTACGAGTATTCACTTAAGTTTCTAAATAGAATAATGTAGTCATTTATCAACATAGCGCGAGATAAATTGAAATTGGATTTTTAAATTAATTAGCTTATGAAATGAATTTATCAATTATTATTTTCATAATATATAAATTCATATATTATTGATTATATTATTTACCGCCATACATGTTTGTATATACAAATTTTCAAAAACTGCTTTTTTGATCGTTCGAGCATATCTTATTTTCTTTTGTTTTAAAGTCAATTCAAGAATTTTGTTAACCTTCCAGCAATATATAACATTTGAATCTAGAATGCCTTATGTAAAAGCATTATCTTAGCAATATTTATTCAGGTTTCGTCCTATTTTCTAGTGAACTTATTAACTAAAATACCCGACTCATCTTCATTAGTGAAAATTCGAAAAATATTTTTAATTTAAATGAATGTATGACTCCAATATTTTTTGATAGAATCGAACTATCTTCATTATAGTCAAGATTTATTTAGAATATTTAATACGATTTTTGTTAACTTTATCCAAGAACGATATCACATAAGAGTATCTGAAGTCATTTATCTAAATGAATCAACATGTGATAAAGCCTATAAACAGCCTTCGAAGTTGTTGTTGACAGATCTAATATGATATCATGTAAATTTAAATTCATGAATGGAATATACTCTTAGGTTTATATTAAAATTTTAGGAGGTTTAGATTATCTTAAGTGGACTCGGAAAGCTATTTATTGATTATGTAAACATATTCGTGAATCATACTTCGGTCCAAGATAAATAAATTGCAGTGACATAACCCTGTACTCTCAGATTTTGAAAAACACATTTTTTTTTATGCCAAGACTCTTTTTCTGTATATATAATATATATTAAATATATTACATTAACTTTAAATTTTCATATTTTTATTATACATTTTTTCACTAGATATCTGAGTTCGTTAGAGAATTTTTTAATTATCTAAAATTTTATTGGATGAATCAATATTTTGAGCAGCCTTCATATTTTTGTATAGCTAATCGAGGTTTGAATTTCTGTTATTTTTTTGTCAAATCTCCATATTATTTGTCTTTAGTAATTTATAAATATGAGTAAAGAAAATTCTAAGATGATTTTTTGGAATTAATATTCTAAATCAAACAGTATTTCATCACTACTCTTAATACTAAATAAATTTATTGCATTATCCAATCTTTTAAACCTCCAGACAATACAGCTTTAATTATTTAGCTATCTTAACTTTATATTATCAAAATTATCTACCAATCCAAATGTTACTATTAATGAATACAAATTTCATTAAACTAAACCTATTCAAATTGACAATTTTCTAACCTAACCTTCAGCATTTTCCTGTTGATATCTTAAATCGTTCCAACATATTTATTGATAGAATCTTCTTGGATATAGCTGAAGACTTTTCTTAACCTTTCTCTAAAATGAATAAATAAACCTTTTTTAACTATTTATTTATTTTGTTTACGCTAATTCCATTAGATTTGATTTTATACGTTGCTAATAATATTTTTACGTTAAATAGCTTATTAAATAAACTTAAAGTATTACTATTGTTTTAACGACATATTCTATTGGTTTTTTTTAACAACATTCGTGATATGTATCATGCATTTTTTATAAATTAAAATATGTTAGATGTGAATCGATTTGAAAATAATATTTTCTGTTTTTTTTTAAATTTTTCATGACACGATAAACTCATCAACCAGTTTTGTCTATATGTTACTTAAGGACGATAATGATATTTTATATTTTTCATTAGTAAATATTATTTCCATTTCAAATAAAGTTATAGATTCTCAAGATTGCTACCTCAGGCAAGTATTATTATTTTTAACAAATCGTATTTAGTAAAGTCTTTTAAAATACGAAGTAATATTCGGATTTTTATTCATGAGGGACTCAATTTTCCAATTTATATTATAATTTTTACTTTTAAAACAATATTAAACAGAAAGTTAGGGTGCTTTCACATAGCCTTCTGGAATTCTTTTCCACGGGAACTCCAGAATACTCGATTTGGGTGGACTTGTTATTTCAATATGCCAATTTCATGTATATTGGAGCATACAAAGGACGTTTTGATACTTTTTTTGGTTTTTACCAATATAATATCACAGATATGAATCTTGATTATTTTCTCATTAACTAAATGTTTGTGACTGATCAATATTTAAATTTTGAATTATTTTCCTCTGAAACAGCAAATGCTGGATAAAAAGTAGGGAAAATTGCTCAGATGACTTAAAAAACTAAATTTTTCTAAACCTGATTATATATTTTTTCAAAAAATTCATTTCTTTAAACCTTTAGATTTATAGTATTAAAATTAAATGGAAAAGAAATAAAATAGATTCTCTACTATTTCAAAATTATTCCTATACTAAATGGTTTGAAAGCTCTGGGAAATTGAATGTAAGTTTACTTCGTAGAAGATAATTGCGGTACTTACTAGGGTTTCGACCCGTCAGCACGTAGCTGACAAAGATCGAGCAGGTTCTGTTTCCCCACCCGAATGCCCCTTCTGGCTCACGGCCATCGTCGGGTAACCCCTCTAGCGGTGGTCTTACGGCCCTTCGATCGGAAAACATTTAAATTTATGGTGAACAAATAAATTGAATATAGTTACAAACTAACACTCTATCAGGCTTTAATTCTTTTCGGCTCTCTTCGTATTCCAAAGTCGACCTTAATAGTCGTCATGTGGGCCCACGCACCACAATAAAATTGATTTTTTATTTAATTTTTAAGCAGCAATGGCTTTGCTTTTCTCTACTATAGAATCGTTGGAGAATTGTTTTGGAGGACAATTCAGTTAAGAAATTACACCAGGTGATAAAACATGAAGTATTAAAAATGTGATAAAATTTTCTATAATATCAAATTTGATTTTTCTTTTTAAAATTCCGAATATCATTTATAATTTAACCTAATTTGTAATTAATCGAATTTTTTAATAATATTTAAGTGATTATATTTGCGATAAGTCATTTGAAAAATTTTTATTTATGAAGAAATATACAACTGGTTAATTTTTGTCATGTATGATGTAATAGTATAGCAGAATTAAAAAACAATGTTTTGCTATCTATACTTTATTCGTTTAATTATATCAGAGATTGGTTTTTTTCATTTAGTTAACATTAAATTTACAATTTTAAATGTTTTGAAATGGTGAATGACATCAACCTTGAAAATTTTAATTATCCATCATTATAACATATTTTATGCATCGATTTCTTCTGCTCGGTGAATTAAACTTATTTTTAATAACTTTTATATTTTATTAACTAATATATTAGCAAAAATTGATTCATTTAAATACCACTAAGTTCACCAGTAATGTGTTAACACTATATCCTTCGTACAGACACATTATTTACCACTCTTATTTTCTAAATCATCTTTAATTCCCAGATAATATTTATCATTTAAGATTCTAACCTAATTTAAATATATCGGCCAACAAAACTTAAAAATGGATCCAGCATATTTTAATGAAAACATGAACATGGCATGATTATAAAAATTCAGATAATAAAAAGTAAACTTCAAAATTTTCCATTCGGTTTTTCAAAAAAAATTGCAACACTTCCTGATTCCCACAGTTTTATTATATAGGTTTAACGTTCGCATATCCATTATAGATGATAAATTGCATTCACAAGCCCGTTGAATTTTATAAGCAATTCATGAAATTCACCACCGAGGATAATCTTCATATACGAAGAATAATTAATAAAACTATCATTCATAATAACTGCAGAAATATGTAGACCAATCTGTCGGCCACACAATTATAACATAATTACTGCTGCACATATTTGTGTCACTATTCTATTACAGCCCATTCTTCACAAATGCCAAGAAATAAGCTATCGTATTAATAAAACTGGTTAATTGAATGTTAACTTAAAAAATTTTAAATTTCGACAGATTTGGCTCCTATTAATACTTAAAGGACTCCATGAGATGCCGGGATATTCATCAAAATAATTTATTTTCTATTACTGCAATCGAGTATCGGTCCGTTGTTGAAGCAAATATCGTGAAAAATTATTATATTTTGTTACTATTTGGTTCTTATTTATTTTCTATAATACATCCACGTAGAAGCAGAAATAATGATCCCTCCCCGACCGCTTTTACTAACTTATAAATAATATAAAGCGCATGTCAAGTACGATACTACATCCATACTGTTAATTTTTGAGTATTCGAATTAGGTTATGATATTGATGTAATTTATGGGATAACTGATATATGAATAATTTATTCGTAATCAGAGAAATTCGCTAAAGATTATAATATATTTTTTCTTATAGTTGTTGAAACGGAGATTACTCAATGATATCATTTATTGTGAGATAAGAATGGAAAAATTATTTAAATAGGTAAAGAGATCATTTAACAGTTTATTAATTGGATTAACTTATTTTTACCATGAGTTCTCAGCAAATGTATTAAAGGTTTATTAAAAAATATGAAAAAATTTTTATGGAATAATTGTCCATTCAAAAAAATATTTATGCATTCAAGATCGTAATTTTAAATGAACATGAAATCTCTGCTGGTTGAGGGTGTTAAGGTATTAAATCAACTTTATATAGGTATTCGTTGTGAATATACAGGCTTACCACTGTGACAGAATCATTTTTATTCGATTAACGCCTGTAATTCTTCATATATTCACAGAAAGATGACAAGATATCCCATAAAAAATATAATAAAATTGCTAAAATTTTGATTGTACTTGTGGTGCCAACGCCAACATAATGACAAAGGCAGGCGGCAACGAAGTGAGGTGATGTATGTACGAACTTGAGTAGTAGTACTTACTTATATTATATATATATATATATAGATGTAACTTATTGAAATGTCTTTTAAAGCAATATATCCGAAAGCTAAGTCGGTGTTTTCAAACTATGTGAAAACTGCCCAGCCACCAACGGGATACTACAGTACCTTTTCAAAAATACCTATCTTAACTCAGCTAGATGGAGCATAGTCCTTTAATAGTATATTAAGATTTTTGGAGGCTACTGGAAAATGAGATAAAAATGATGGATTACTAATAATTTTTTTCGTTTTTATACTTCTAATATAGATTGAATGAATCAGTTTAAACAGTATTTTGAAGTCAACGATCGATCCATGATGACGTGGATTTAAAGGATTAATTAGTTTAACTAGGATTTAAGATAACTATAAACAATATAGAACTTATTGAAATGTTAAAACTTTATTGTTTTTTTTAAATTTTTCCTTAATTATTATTTAAACCTGCAACATCAAAGAAGTTTGGAGTTATTATGGAAGGTATGATCTGTAACTCCATGTTACTAAGTTATTTAAAGGTATGTTAAATCGACACAAGACATCAATATAAATTATATCAAACAGCGAATTTTCAGAAATTTAGCTCAATTAAGTGTTGTTTAGTGTATAAAATAGTAATAGTTGCCTGATTCGCTGATATTGCACCCATGGAAGTAACTGTCTAAGTCAGAATCTCTTATTGTGCGAAAATATACATGGGATATATCTGCAGTTGAAGCCTGAAATCTAATAAATTTTATTAACTGCTATTTTGAGAAATAATAATACTATATCTGTGTCATAATTTTTGAAAATAAATTAATCAACCCGAACTCAGCTGAATTAACAAAATCTGATTAGCTTTTATTACCGTATATACTCACATATAACCCTGACCCCTGATTTTAGCATTGTATTTTGTACTTCTAAACTCGGCTTATATGCGAGTATATACGGTAGATATTATTTAATTCATGAAAAAATATAAGAACTAAATTTAAAATATCCGAATGAAATTTTACTATCAAAAATCATAGATCCAGAAAATCATTTATATATTTAGTCAAAACATTAGAAACAATGATGGACATTATTTAAAACGTAAATCATGATATATGATCAAAGAATCCCAAACCTTGAATAAGAGCAGTAAAGATCTTTAATATGTTCTCATATATTAAAATATATCATCAGAATTTAATTATTCTCTTACACTTTTGTTTGAAAGAAAATTTTGTAGTTTTTACTACTATATAGTATATATTTAATAAATAATAATTTTTTAAAGCGTATCCTTCAGGCAAAGAATTGTTTTAACTAATGCGAAATAAGTGTTATGTATTCCTATAATTTAATTTATGGTAAAATTTTCTTATATTCGTTTTGATTTTCAGTATGGCTCAAAATTTTAATACAGTTTACTAAAAGATAAAATACAAATACACACATGTAAAAAATATTTATTCCCTATACTCTTGATTAATCTATAATTAGTTCAGAAATATAGGTTCAATTAATATAGGGTATGCTTGAACTTTGATTCCTCACGAGACCTAATTGAAAGAAAAAGGAAGCTTTGAGTAATTTTCTGATATTTTTTTTCGATGTAAAAGGAAAAAAATGAAATTTAATCCTGGTATACGTATGTCATCCATGGGAAAAATTTTTTCTCAAAATCGATTGATAAAGCATCTTTGAGTTGTCGTAAATTTTACAAAACCAATATCTATAATTTGTACTGTAATAAAATAATACTAAAATAAAAATAAATTTGTAAAAAAACTAATTTCTAGTTAAACATGCATATTTATCAATATATTAAAAAAAAAGATGCAAAATTATTACGTCACTTTTTATTAAAAAATTACACCTTCTCCTTGCTCTTTTGGTTCAATCCTCAGTTTCTCAATAAAAGTATACAAAGTAGGGAGGGCTGTGCCCGGGTACTCCAGATTGTGCAATATATCTGTTGGTTGGAGATTTATATTGAAATTGCATTATATTTTTTAATATATTTTACACTATCATAACATGTAAAACATTAAGAATGCAAAATTTAAAAATATTTGTTTTAATCCTAACGGATATGAATACATACTAATTCCAGTAACCATCCGATTATAGGAAGAGAGTGTACTTAAGAATACCCGAAGATGTTTGCCGATTGTTTTAGAAAGCATTCTGGTTGTCTATTAACGGTTTTAAACCATCTTACATAACCTATAAAAGTAGAATTTTATAATAAGGTTTATATAGTTGTGTGTGTTTTTGTCATTAAACACTAGACTTATTAAAAATGCTTCCTACAAGTGAAAAACTGGAAAAATTACGCTATTTTCGAGAGAAAGCACATATATATATATATATAT
>LDMZ01020974.1:0-24806 GCA_001455285.1 Sphaeromyxa zaharoni | reverse complement strand
AGTTAAGTGAAAACTGATGGAACAAAGAAAAATTTTATTTAAATTGATTAAGCAAAAGGTTATTTTTTAGATTAGGAATGAAACATGATCAACTATTTTTAAACTAAGGAAATATTATTTTTTTATATCAGATTTATATTTCCATTAAAGAATGATTTTTTGATGAAAAAATGCCGTTTTCTGATACACTTCAAAATATTGTTGAAAGCATTGTTTTTTAAGAACGTTATATATTTCCAACGGAAAGAAACCAATGTCAACAGATAAATTGTAGCTCAAATATTTTTATTTAAAATAAATAGAAATATAATCTTCATATCTAAGCGTTCAATCCAACAAATACTTTTTAGAGAAAATTTTGAAATATGGATATATACACAGTGTATCCGAAAGTTTTAGGATCAATTTTAATATACTTCAAATGACTCAGCGAGCAGTTCCCTAATTACACTGGGACTAGGTGATCAGTATAAAAAATTCATTCTCTTCTTTAATTATATTTTAGATACGAGCAATTGTTCTAGACGAATTAGTTTATTGATGCAGAAAAATCTTATTTCTTCCCAATTGCTGGTGATAAGTATTTTAAATCAGAGCCTTAATTTGGAAAAGATTTTAACGTATATCAATATTTTTTCATCTTTGTGCTTTTATTCACATTACAGCGTGTCTGTGATATTCTGATTTCATAGAGTGAAGTTCGTGGTAATGATTTAACGGACTATAACCGAATATTTAGTATTATGAGTGCATCATCTATAAGCATAGAAATTATGATAATCATTATTTGCTCTAAAACTTTAAGGAAAAATATTAAAAAAAATATTCGGTTCTGTATATAAATACTAGCATATATTAACAATTTACTAGATTGTTAATAAAGATCATATAAAGAATAGTAAGAATAGCTCCAAAACACCTAAATTACCAAACATTATATTCTCTAGATGAATGTAGACTAGCATTCGCGTGGTTCCAGAAATTAAGGTTATATCATTGTTTTAGCAATAGTTTTGCAAGCTCGTCTAATTCATTTTTTTAGATTTTTCCATATATAGGTGGGGCAATATACGATTAATTTGAAACATGTTATATTTCTTGATAATATAGAGAAAGAACAAACTAAATTTGATAATGTTGAAATGATTGACTGCAGAGTTCGCTAAATGTTATCATTTTAATAATTTTACATTTAAAAAATTTCATGAGCTGTATTTAGAAGATAGGTTTGGATTGAACCAATTAATATTGCCATATACCAAATAGTATTACGAAATAGTTTCTGGGGCATTGGTGTGAACCAAAAATTTAACCAGTTTTAAAATAAATATAAATTATTTTAAGGATAATTTCAAGAAAAAAGAAAATGCAAAACAATCCTAATATAATTGATTTTTGCGTATATTCACGACTTAATTTAAATCAACATTATAACATTTAACGTATAAAATCATTTTGCAATTATTTTTTTTTTAAAATAAAAATAATTTGACAATAATTTTTTCTAAAATCAAGTAAATTAGTAAGGAAAACAAAAAATCAGCTATTATATGATAATCCGAGACGTTATTGGAAGAAATCTTTGTTTTTTTATCAATAATATTAAATTTTGTAGCATGATGAACTATTCTTGTTACACGAAATAATGATTTTTGAGAGAAATATGCTTATAACAGCATTTAGCAAATTAAATTATATATTAAATTTTTCGATAAGCTTTTGCAAGCAAATTCAAATCGATAATTTAAAAAAAATAATTACAGTGGTATTAAATAATAGTCTTTGTCGTTGATTTATATAAATTTGCTTTCTGTAATAATAAACCTAGAAAATTTTTAAAAATTCCGTTGCCATGTCTGTTCTAGAAAATATATTTAGGCATAATATTCTATACATAGTAGAGCGATTTCAATTAAACTCCTGTTGACATCTAGTAATGAAAATTTATAAACGATGCAGTATGTTTATTTATGTAACAATCTACCGGACAAAATTATAATAAACACACTGCCTTAATTAAAAAAAAATTAATAAATTAGAACGTTTATATTGAATAATTTTTTACTAAAAAATGGAAAATTATTCTTCTAAAACATAGTGCAATAAATCCATTTTTAAAAGTAATAAAATGATATAAACAGTTTATTATATTTATGAAAAAAATCAAGGTAAAATTAGTATTGCTAATATATATTTTCCTTCCAGTTTCGTAGGTTCAGATGCAATTATTTTTTTTAAATATTTAACAAGAATATTGAAAAATTTTTAAATTACTCAATGTGTAATTATTTTTTGTCACAATAATTTTGAAACATTAAAAGAAATATAATTCGGATATTTTAAAAAATTCTAATAGCTTACCTTGCCAAAAAATTTTGATAACAATTAATTTTTTTCTGTATGATCCACAGTGGGATCTCTAATACTAAATTTAATTTCACTATTTACTTGAAATAATTTCACGCATTTTCAAAAGCATGCTGTATAACCAATTTAGTAATAGAAAATAAATATTTGCAATCACTTTTTATTTTCCTAGCAGTAACGACTTTTAGGTGCAATGAATGTTTATAATAATTTTTATAACGAAACGATAGATTTTAACCAAAAGATATTTTTTAAATCATAATGGAATATTATATTGATCATTTTATATACTTTAAAATCTAATTAATACGATTTTTTAGTTGTAATTATTAGAATATTTTTTTTCAATGCAACATAAAAATTAAATAAAATTTAAATTAGCACATAATGTGAAAGAGTATAAAATTTTTACTCACATTTTACAGTATCCATGTAGTTATTAAAGATGTAAACAAAATCTTCTTCCACGCCTCCTATTTTAGCTATCAACACTAACTTTAGGTTAGCGAGCTAAAATATTTTAACAAATTTCAATTATTAAAAATTTTTAAGGTAATAAATAAACTGTATGTTTTAGAGTATTTAAATTTTATGTTAGAAATCTTTTACAATTTTTTTGATAAAATATACTTTTTTTAGTCATAGTCATAATCGAATGACTATATACCGGACAAATTCGTATAAATTGTATTTATCTCAAAAGGTTCTAATATGATAATAGTATTTTTAGTTAAATGAAAAACACAATTGTTTATTTTAACTTTTGAGACATTAACCTGAGTAGGGTTTAAAACTTACATATTCGTACATTAGAGCAATAATTCTTATCCTTTCTCCTTCAGTCATCCAGCAATTTATTTTTGAAATTTTTTCTAAAAAGGTATGGTTTAGATCGAGAATTTACCATGAAGAGAGTTTGAATACACATCTTCAAATCCTTTTTGGAATTCTGAGTAATCCACATGCTAAGAAATTTTTAACAATAATGTGTTGTTAGTGGGAACAATTTTCGAGGAATGATAAATATTATGCAAATATCGTTTGTCTTTTTCTATAATATATTTTAGTAGAATTAATAGATAATCTAAATTTATTTGATATTAATAATTTCTTGAGAAACGAAGCAATGAATGAGTCTGTTGGTTCAAATAAAACAGGCTAACTGAAAATGGAAATAGTATTTGTGACCTATCTATCACCTATAATATTCAATTATCAAAAAAATCACATAAAAACCACAATATATTCGCATAATCTTTTTGATTTTTGTTTATTGTCTTCAAGTAATATTTTCATCTAGATTTAAATATAAAAATAAAAATTTTTTAAAAGCTTTTTCTTTGAAATGAATCAACCTCTTATAAAATTTTGAATTGCCACAATATGAAAAAGTGACAAGAATATTCATCACTGAACAGAAGTTTATTATTATTTAATAACGAACAATTATGCCACATAATCGATGAGTTTTTGTTTATCTGCTGGAATTCTGAGTACATTGTTTGCAAAACCTCTTCTGTCATCCCGTAAATAGAAACTAAATTTATAATCTTCCTTTAAACAAAGATATATTTAACATTAATACTTTTATTTTGTAATTTAATGTTACAATATCCGGATTCAGCTTGGACACTACATGCTTTGTCCGTTTCATATATCTGTAAATCAATAACATACACATATATTGTGTTAATCCTAATATGATTATATCTGGATTGATTCCGATGATTTTCTAGTTATAATTCTAAAGCACATAAAATTTTATTTTACAATTTAGAAATATTAATATTTTTTATTCGAAGTACATAATTTATTAATTTTTTTTACATGAAATGAATTTTCTTGATATGTTATATAATATTAGATAGCAAATAGTTTAATTTTGTTTTTAATCTAACTCTAAGGCTTTTCGCACTGACACATTTAATCATATAAACCACAAAGTATATATTTGTATATAAATGTGATGCTGTGGATATATACAATATATTATGTGTTTAAATCGATGTTAAACTTATATATATATCACCTATCAGGACAACTATAAGTATTTCCATAGTAAAAACATCAAGAATATTTCTATATAATTCAATAACTTCAATTATATTTAGACAAGAATCAATTTTAATTAAAGTTTTTACATTTTTCCTTTTTTTTAGCCAGAATATCACATTATGTATAAAATGTATATATAATATTTTTCATATAATTAAGATTTTAAATATTTTTTTATATATAATAGTCCTAATGATTAATTGTGCATCGAAACAAACGCCTTAAAAGCCGCTTCAATCAGTAATAGAAACTTTTTCCAACTATTTTTGATGTTTATACCAGACATCTTAATTGTTTTAAACTAAATTATAGACAAAAAACCAATTTACATGTCCGAATCAACGAAAAAGTAAATACTACAAGCTCTTTTCCGATAGGTAATATTATAATAAGTGCAACGCAAGCAAGAAAAATCTAAAACTTTAATGAGTGTGAAGGGATATATGAAACTTTTCCATACACAGAATTATAAAATATTATTAGCTCCCTAAATTTGTTTAGATATAAAAAAATTTGTTACCGAAGCCAATTAAATTGACTATTATTGCTTGTCCACATATCTGTTTCCTTTAACAATAATATTTCAAAATAATATTAAATAAACATTTATTAGCTGCAAACTAAGTTTGTATTCATCATTGCGGATAGATAGATTATCCTCATAATATAAAAGAAAAAAACCTCGTAATAGTTACATTTTGAATATTTTCTTCTTTTTTTATTGCTAATTTAATTTATTAAGCTCAGGAATAACTATTCGTTAATAATTTAATTTTTATAATTTTACAAAGATTTGAATTATATTTTCTAAATATTTATTTTGAAATGTGTTGAGAAGATTAAAATAGTTTTTTACCAGTTTAGACGTAATATAACCGTTACTGGATATTTTGAAATATAAAACAGCGTGTTAATATTGTTGAAACACGTAATTACGAAAGCAATGAAAAATATTTTCAAACAGTCAAATTTTTTTTTCATATTTTTGCTAAATATTTTTTTTGGTTTAATTTGATTATATTAAATACTATAAGCAATTTCTTGTTAGACGAGGTATCAGATTATTATAAAAATAGCTATCGAATAAACCCGAATCAGTCGTATTTAAAAGTAAATTTTATATATTCGAAAGGTAAAAATAACACAAAATAGCATAATTTTCAATATTTTTTAGCTATATTAATAAAATTTTATATAAAATATAAACATGGTACCTATCATTACGCATGTAATATTTTTGCGTGAGTTATTAATATTGGGCCAATACTTTACACTAAATAATGTTTCAATTATTTTACAAACATGTGTCAGGCTCAAAAAATTGCGAATAATATATGGATTGGTTTAGAAACTTCAAAAATAAATTTTTAGGTTAATTCTTTAACTTTTTTAAAGAATGTATGTTGAACCAATAGTATGAAACAAATTGCTAGATTATAAAAAAACATTCTATCAAATGAATATTAAAGGTAAATAATCCCAATGTTAGCGAATATTTGATTAAAGTTATATCTGTTAAAATATATATGATTAATCATTTAGTATTTCTACAAATATTAAATAATTATCTAAATAATCTAACAAAAAATATTACGGGGATTCGTGTTTAGTCTATTTAAAAATTAAACAACACACAGTGATATTACAAAGATAATTGCAATTAAATTAAATATATTTTTTTCATTTTTAAAATGAATTTTGTGAAAAATTATTCTTTTACTTTGAAACCTATACTTATTAGTAGCAAACTAGTTACGGTATCTACCATTCAGATAGACACTGAATAATAATATATTATTAGCACTCAATAGAAAACTTACACTGTACAAGAGTATTGTAACTTTCAATTAGTAATTCAGATTTTCTCGAATTGTGTATTGTTTCCCATTTCAGCATCCTTATCTAAAAATCTTTAGATGGATTTGACTCTAAATATTAAATTATTGCAACAAAATAAATATAAAGAAAAATATCCAACCATAAATTTAATCGAAAAAATTTTTTCGCAGAATTAATATATAAAATTGAATTGGAACAATAAGGTTCATTCAAATTAAATTTTTATCTCAACGGATCAGAATAATTTTCACAGTTTTTGCACCATTTAGACAGTAAACGCAGTTGAATTCTCATTGTTTTTGATATTGAATACCGTCCATAAATGAAAAAATAATCCACGACTAAGATATTGAAGACATCGCTTTTATTAATCATTCTTTAAAGAGCGGAATTAGAAGTAAAACTACAAACCACAAAATAGATTTCTTACATTAAATCATCTCGAACATGACAGTAAAATTTGCAAATATCTGGAAATAAGAGCCTAAAAGGCAGTTATATATTATTTCATTAAGTTATTAAATTGCCTTTTCTTAGATTAAAAAATCATTAAAAAAAAATTTCAGATATTTTGAATTTCTATGCATATGAAATGTTTACATTTATTTTTTAAATTTAATAAATATTATCTCTTGAAAAAATAATTAATTGTTCTGTAATCCAATATATATTTTTGGAAATAACTATGATTCTGTGCAAAAAAATCATTTTATTTTATTCTATAAATTTTGCCAATAAATTTTACAGTCATCAATAATTATTCATTCGTTTTTTTTTCCTGTTTACGCCTTGCTAAATCTTTTTAGTTTTTAAATTTGTTTTAATATTTAAAAATTCTATAAACCGGTGCATATTCGTGAGAGTATAAATTCATAATTCTATTGAAAAATAAATATTTCTAAATTTTAACTTAGTTAAAATCATATGCAACTTTTAGAGTTCATCTAAAATTATATATAGCGTTTTTTAAATTAATCCAGATAAAAATTTTTTCTTTCAATGATGAAAATACTTTCCGTTCTTTTCAAATAAGGAAATAATCAATTCCTTTACTCCATCAAAAAATAACATTTGATGTGTAAATTAAACTTGTCATTTAAAATCAAGCTTAAAATATGTAGTCAATATAAATGGTTATTATGTAATACTAATTCATGTCATATGAACCATATTGACAAAATAATTAAAATTTGTGATTGATTTTCCAAATATCTAAATTTTTATTTTCATAAAAATCCTGCCTTTTAAATACTTTTAAAAAACTAAAAAAGCGCCAGACGGAATATTTTATAACACTAAAAACATACATTATATATCTATTGATTTATTAAAAATATTAATATAGATAAATTTGTGGATATAAAAGCTGTATAAAAATAATCCTGAAGATAAAATTGCAACTGCATAATTGTAGTATTAACAGACACAAGACCATAAAATATAAATTTATATTTCTAATATTTAAAAAGCAAATTAAGCGAAAAAATAATTTTAAAATATTTAATAATTAAATTATAATTGCAAAAAAATTAATTTCGATAGTACGAGATATTAATTAATAAACCATATCTGAAAAAATATCGAATTTTTTATATTTATATAATACAATATATTTAAAATTTTCAAAATTTTCGAGACATCTACAAAATTTAAAATGACTGTAGAACACATGTATTATAAAAGTAATTGATAAGCATAAGATTTTAATCTAGTTATCAAAAATATAATAATTTTTTAAAGAGATCATTTTCATAAATGAAATATCTTTTTATTTATTAAATAACTGAGATCGTTTGTTTCATTTTCGGCTATTCAGAGAATTGAATAATTTTACATTTTTTCTTTAATAAAATGTTCAAAAAATAACCATTAAAAGATTTAAACTATTCTGAATGAGCAATATCTTTAAAGAGATTCTGAGTTGGAACAATATCATGGCTGAAAGTGAATCCAATCCAGATCTACATCACGGATTAACGCGATTAATATACGTAATCTATAATCCTGAAAATTACATCGATTTTCTCATAATTTAGTGCTGTCTAGTAAAAATATATATTTCTGATTTTGTCCAAAAATTGGGTTAAGTTATGAAATTTATTTAAAAACTAAGCATAGAGCGAAAATTACAAAACAAAGTTTAAAAAATTGTATTAGTTTAAGGTAAAAGAGGTTATTTATGTTAACGCTTTGTAAAAAATTGTTTTGATGTTTTTATTATTTCTTTTTTATTCGATTGTTTAATACAAATATATATCTCATCGTAGGTCCAAAGAATATAACCCTGTTGAAGACCTAATTCTGGAATATTTATACATGTATTGAACTTTGTTAGATATAACGTGATGTAGAATAACAAAATTTTTTATATTAGATCAATTATGTTTCTTAGATATCAACTTTAAAAAAATTATAAACATATAAGATGTGTTAATATAATTTATGTTGATCCCATCATATTAAAATCATAGAAGTTTTGATTTTTTTATATTAAAATAACAGATGTCTCGATATTTTATCCTGTGTGTAGATCGCATCAATGTTTTTGAAAAGAGAAGTCTGTATGAAAGTTGGCTACTATGATTATATATGTACTTCTATTAAAAAAATTAAAAAAAATTTATTCTATATGTTCTTAATCATGAATATAATTCTTTTTATATGGGAATAAAATAAAAGATAACAAAGATTAAATTCAATTTTCTTAAATAATCGATAGGAAGAATTTAAACAAAAAATTTTATCAAAATATGATGACGAATACATTCACTAACAATTGTTTGAGCTTGATATAAAAAAAATGGAAAACATAAAATTTTTAATATTAAAATAATATTTAATTTCAATTTTTTGGTAAAATTTTGTAGGAATCATGATTGAGAGATATAAGTTGGCATAAAAGTTTTGAATTTAATTGTCAAGGAAGCGTTTCACTATTCAGAATATTAAGCGCAATAAAGAGAAAATTTGAAAAATTGGAAAAACTACAAATGGACATCAAAAATGCAGAATGATATATATGATAATTGTTTAATAATCAAACTTATATTTAAAAAAATATAAGTAAACAAATCTAAAATATTTATTTATTAGCTTATATTCTTATAAAATAGCATGTTTATACATTATTTTTCAAATGTTCAGGAATATTCCTTTGCGATAAGAACAAATTTTATTTAGTAACGATATTTTTTTTAAATAAAAATAAAAAAAATTAATATTTCAGCAATGAATCTTTAAAAATTCTTATTATTTTTCAATTTATATCTCGATAAAATTATATAATAGACAGCCATTTGTTATCAAAGAGCTCTTGTTTTGATGTATCTTACATTTTAAGCGTAAAATTTTATAAAAATATGTTTTGGTGTTATATTACTGTATATCTGCTAAGGAATAAAAGTAATCCGTATAATATAAAAAATTACTTGCTAATGAAGTTGAATTCACTGATGGAAGATAAAATTATACATTATTCTTGTAAAAGTGGCTAGTAATTTTCCAAATTTTAGGATTTTTATGGTATTTCCAGTCTTAATTTATTTTTATTTTTTGGAAATATTAGAAAAATTTTATTTTAGTCATGAAAATAAGCTAGAAGGGTTAAACCATTTAGTTGAATGAATAAATTCTCTTTGCAATTTCTTTTTTAATATCTGTTTTTAATAAAGTAGTAGTATTTAGAATGTCTATGATTGCGAATCAGAATATATTTTATTTTCTGGTAGAAGAAGGATACTTAGTATCATATAATATTTTAATACACAGTATCTTATATTATATAATTATATTTTAAATTAGATCGTTGTACTAAAGTATAAGGATAATGTCAGTTCAGATGCATTTGCTATTATATGCAGATCTTTTTATCTTTGAGCTTTAGATGGTTTATTACTATATTAAGCCTTTTTCTACTGTTTGGTACATTAAAAAATATATATAACATTTGTCGTTAGAATATTATCTGTTTCATAAATTATGCATAGATTCCTTAACATTTAAATCAAGCAGGAATAAAAATATATGATAGAATTGCAGCAATCTATGTTTATGTATATAATGCAAACGAATCTTATTTAATTCCTTGTGTTAGCATGGTTATACATCTTTGTTTTGATTTTACGTTTTCTCTTAAAGGCCATATATACATACCAATTCGCATGATGGAAAAAATTATAACGCTTATCTGTGTTAATTTATGTAAAAACATAGAATGTTTGAAAATGATTTGAGATATCTAAAGGGATAATACATGTTTACATGTTATGGTTATTACATATATTTTCATACGGGAATAATTAGTAATAACATATTTTTCAGAAATAATTTTAAGATATGGTTTCCATTTTATACATCCTTTGAAATAAAATTTTTAATTCTGAAGAGTCGTTTCATTAATTTTTCGTGTTACATTCATTGTTATATACAGAATTTCATCACGTAGCCTTTGAAATAAGTACAAATCCAAAAACAGATTAAAAATACTTTCTCTTAATATTTTGAAAAATACAAGCTATAAGGTGTAAATTAGTTCATGTACTGGCATAGAAAAAGGGACATAAATTATTTATATCATTATCTTTTTGATCAGAGATACATAAATGTTTCTCTTCATTCCAATTTTTTATTGGAAAAGCCTGAAAAAACGATACTCTTTCAAAGAATTAAAAGATTCTGATCCTTTTATCCATCATATTGTTGCATTTTCAAAAAAAAATTAAGAATCAAAAATATTTTTCCATCTATACCATGTAGCAAAATTTATGTCTAAGAAAAATATATTAGTTATATATATGAATTAGATGTTATGATATTGTAATATATCTAAACATGAATTATTTGGATTGCCTATAATTTTTTTATCCATCCACAATTTTATGTGGATAAACTAATCACTCAACCAGAAAAAATTTTTAATTGTTTGTGTTAATACTTTTTGAAAAGCACAGTTATTAAAGAAAAATGTTCAATGGTGATTTAAATTTTCCTGTAAATGTTTTTAATACCTTTTCGAATAGCCAATATTTCCCTTGAATGAAAAAAATGTCGATAAATTTTGTCCTTATTTTATTTATGTGTAAATCACAGTGGGTATATAAATTTTGCATGTCAATATCTCTATTTATATTCTTTTTTACAGAAAAAACAACTAAATAATAGGTAATTAAAATCGTTCAAAAATTATAAAAGATAATTTAATAGTTCACTTCGTTTATTCGATCTCGACTAACACAAGATTAAATATTATCAAATATAGTTTTTGGCATTAGAAATTGTGAAAAATGAAAAAATATTGGTTAAGAAATTTCAAAAATAGATTATAACAGTAAAAAATGAAACTATTATAATAAAAAATCTAAAAAAAATCATATAAAATTGTATAAATACATTCCTAAATAATTTAAAACATGTAATCGTTAAAATTACATAGATTAAACATTTCATAAAGCAAAATCATAAGGAATTTTTTAATCTTTTAAGTCATACCGATTAAAATAATTTTTACGTAGTCCGTTATATTTGCGGATCGAATATTTTTATAATTTTTGTATCTATTTTTTAAAAATTAAATATATATTCTGCAAAAATTATTTTTTTTTTAAAATTAATGCACAATTTTTTGGTAATAAAACGGGTAAAAATATTTTAATTTTAAAATTGAACGTTCATAACGTTAAAGAGGCATTAGCATTAGCTGATTATTTTGCCAAAATATTTTTGAACGAAAAATTTTCCTACCATTACATTTCTTTGTTATTTCATGCCTATGGAATTCAAGGTATTTTTTTTTACAATTTTGGTTAGCGGCAATTATACAAGCACAGATAAATTTAAAAAAGTGACATTCGTTGACAAAACTGACATTGGTAATGCTTATGGTATAAATATCTTAATGAAAAATAATGTGAATGTTTTTGCAAACTTCTATAATGTGCCTCGTTTATCAAACAGTTTAAGTACAAAACGTTAAATATCCTGCAAATTAAAATTCAATACTTATATTTTTATTCGAAAAATAGCTTAAAAAATTTCTTCTAAAATTTATAAATATTTAATTAGAAATTAAGGAAAAAGTTATATTGATCCAAAAATTTAAAAATTGTTAGTACATAATAAAATATCATATCTTTAACTCTGTCCTTCACTTCGCTTGATATTAAATCGTTTATATCAGAAAGCTGGTCTTAAAAAAGTTAAATCTTTATTCACAATTTACTGTTGAGAGATTCTATGCAAGTTTTTTCTCTATGCTTCACAAAATATTGATAAAGAATAATCTAATGCATTTATCTAACTTAAATTTATCAAAACGATTTCAGGCCCCAATAGATGTCTCCAACTATGAAAATCAGGATAATTTAGGATTTCATATATAACTTCTGAAACGAAGGCTAAGTATATGTGATAATTAGGAAATTTTTCTATTACAAAGCAAAATAAATATTTGTTGGCTCATGTAAAACAATCCTGGTGAAAACGAAATATCCAACTCATCTTCACATTTTTTCAGCTGTTTTTTTTATAAAATAAAAAATATGAAACCCTGATATGTTTACATAATATTTTGAAATTTTTTTGAAAATCTCTTTTAAAAATTGCAGCCTAATTTAATTAATTTAAATTCATTTTAGAAGTTACATTACTGTGGAATTCGGTCAATATATCAATGATATTTTCGTTACCAGAAATGGTCAAAATCCTTATCACTTTGTATATCATGACAGTAAAATATCCAAAACGTTTATCCCAAATTTCTGTAGTAATATTCATTGTTTTAAAAAACCTATAGTTTGCAAGCTCAGAATTAATATTTCCCATTAAAATAATCTCAGTCACTATACAAACAATTTTAAATCTGTATTATAAATAATAATTTCGTAACATTTTGATCCAGATATGATTATTATAAAGTTGAGATTAAATATAATCATTACATAATTTTTATAATAGAACAAAATTAATACTCTAGATCATGTTGAAATCAAATTAACAATACATCTTTTGCGATTAGAATTTTGTCTAGTCAAGATTTTTTTGTTTTAATCTTTTTTAACAATCTTGATTTTGATTATAATAATTAGATTAATATAGTATAATAAATTAAATTTTTGGCTTAAAACAAAATCTGATTAAATACAAAGAAGTTTTGGCAATAAGAATTTGTTTTAGTAATAATTTTGGGTTATTTAGATTGCTTTTAATTAATAGATTTTGAAAATTTCATTTATTTCTTGGTAGTTCAAAACATTTAGCAATGTGAGAACTTTTTTTGGGTAATAATATTTTGCCACAAATTATTGCACTTTTTCTAATAATAATGTTACTTTTTCTTGCCAGTCACAACTTTTTTTAAAAAAAAGAATTCTTCTATAATTTTAAATCGAAATATAAAACCAAAATCAAAGTTATAATACAGTTAATATATAAATTTGGTTTGATAAAACTTCACTAAAAAAGTTTTTTAAAGAAGATTT
Organism: Sphaeromyxa zaharoni; assembly: GCA_001455285.1. Lineage (NCBI taxonomy): Eukaryota > Metazoa > Cnidaria > Myxozoa > Bivalvulida > Sphaeromyxidae > Sphaeromyxa > Sphaeromyxa zaharoni. Next base: position 11,070 of record LDMZ01020974.1, on the reverse strand, counting down.
TGAGTGATTATTTTAGCGGCTCGGTTAACGCCTTTAAAATTAAAACTAATGTTGATTGATTCACGGAAGGGTAAAAATCTCATATAATTACAATATTTTACTGATAATTATTAATATTTACATTCTTCAAAAAAAATTCTAATGAAGGCGCTTATTCTAATTTAATTATCAAAGCTTGTTTTAGTCATGCAGATAAAGAGGCCTAATATATTTTTAATTTGCTTTTGTGTTTTTGTATATTTTACACAAATTTTTTCAAATTAATTTATTCAAAAACTCTAAATCTTATCTGGAATTTCTCTTACAATGTATAATTTAAGAAAGTCATTAGTTTAAACAGATAAATTTCTGTTTTTATGAATTTATTATATTTCTATCTTTGATACGTATTTTTTTAACTTTACATATAAGAGATAAGTATTAACAGTAATTAAGAGTGTGATATCTGTTTTGAGATATAAAAGATTTTTTTATGACATTATAATTATCAAGGTTCAATTTAACAAAATTATATTGGTTCTACGCCAGTTTGAGTCTATAACAGTATTTCAAGGGATATTTAATCTCTGATGGAAGTGTAATCTGACATTTATTCATATGTAAACACACATATATATATTTTTTTTCTCTAAGAACGTTTACGAAAAATAATACGAAAGAATAATACGAAATACAAACAATCACAAAAAATAGTTTAAAACAGACGTAAATAAGTGGTAAAGCTACTAATTTCATTGATCCTAAAATTTTTTAAATTTCATTTTACTTGTATTCTTGATTAGTTTATGTAAAACCTTGATGGGTTTTAAATTAATTTTTTGTACCTTGTATTATTAATTTTTTTACGCAAAAATCATAAATAATTTTAGTTTTTTCGATTATCAAATTGAAAGCGTAATAAAATGTCAAAATTAATAGAATTACTACAAATTAATACTAATGAAAATATTGAATGTTGTTTATCGGTTTTTGTAATAAAAACATCATTCTGATTTGAACGTTTATATCGTTACAGCTGGCTAGATTTCAAAATATTATTTTATGCAAACCTGCCTATTATTTTTTACCATTAAATCAGAGGTTAGGTTTTAACGAACCAAAAATCAGAATTAATTTTTCCTAACTGATGTATATCTTGCAAAGTTTTGTTAATCGTAAACTTTAGCAAATTTTTACTTGCTATTCTACTCTTGTTGCTACGATTTCCGAGAATTCTGTTTCAGGATAATCTTTTTTCTTATGCTCTATTTCGGTAAATATATACTTTCAATGATTTCAGAATATTTTAAAAATTTTGTCGTTATAATATTTACTTAGATCAATTTAATAAAAAATCGCATAATATACATAAAATATTTTGAAAATAAGATTTTGACAAATAGGAAGAGTACTCCTTGACTTACGGGAACAATGGCGTATGAAATATTTTAAAAATAATTAGGAAGCATATTAACAAAATTTGCTTTTTTTATTTTCACAAATGTATTTTTTTGGCTAATGTACACCTTTGGGGACTCATATCGTCAAACTTCTTACACGCGCGGGAAATTACCAACAATGAAAGTTTTTTTCATTTTAGAGATCATAGACAACTTAACGATGATGGATTATGGCTATTTCAAAGATGATATTGAATATACAATTAAAGTCTTACAAAATTTTGGTCTACTACCGAGAGAGAAAATTTCACTGTGGAATATCTATGATCTTAATTTCCCGTAAATCCATCCGTGATATTTACATTTTCAGGGGTTCATCATGCAGGACTATATGTGCTTTAGGGAATGGCGAAATTTTTCAAAATTCGAAACAACCGTTAAGGAAGATATTTATATTTTTTACATTTAACCAGTTGTTCAAAAATCCGACCTAAGAAGACTTCCAAAATCATCTTCAAATTTCTTCTCATTCAACTATTTTTTACCTTAAAGAGCTGATGAGGAGTATTATAACGCTTGAAATAAGCAAAAACTTCGAAAAAATTTAGAAATAATGCGTAATTGTCCAAATATACGAGCCTGCTATCGCAAAAAGGAAATGCAAAGTTGATCGTCTCTTGAAAAATCAACAGTATTGGGTTGTAGACGGTGTTAATGACAATGGAAAGTGATTTTGTTTTGAATAAGCAGAGAACAAAGAAAATCCACGAGGATATAATTTTAAAGCATGTCGAAAAAAATCCACAATTTCGACGGAAAATTGGCGTGGATACCTCAACTTAAAAATTTGGGTTTCCTTCATGATACTGTTACACAAATAAATAACTCCGTTTCACTGAAAGGGGTTCATACAAACAAGATCGAAAGTACATGGAACGCTTTGTAAAGAAGATATATATCCGCATTAAACAAGACAGAAGAATGTATCCAAGACTTTCTTGTGGATTTTATGTTTCGTCGAAAATATAAAGGAAGGGAAATTAGCTCATTTATAAAGGAAATTACGATTAATTTTTTAGTTTGATTACTTTCTAGTAATTTTACGATTTTTTTCGAAGCTTACCGATTCGAGTCCCTATAAATGCATATTAACCATTTTTTCAATTATAAAATCCAAGAATATATCAACAAAATATTTTAGCTATTTTGAAATCCGCAATTTTTTGATGGCGTGCGGCGAATAAATAAATTTTTGTGATCGCTTTGGGATTGTGGATCGCATTAATCTAGATAAGTGATCTTGATATAGAAATAATTTCAAATATTATAAAAAAAGTTTTTTGTTAATTGTAATAGTATAAGTTTCAAATTTCTTGGATTATAAAATTTGTAATACAACCATCGACGTTATTGATTTAATTTGAATTAAAATTACTTCTTAATGCTCTTTAATAATATGAAAATAATTAACATCTAAATATAAAAAACAAATTTAGAATTCATTAAACAAGTTGATTGCTTATTTTGACTGCTAATGGCGTAAAAAAAATTACCAAGGATTGTTATTAAAATTAAAACAAAAATTACTAAAACATGATATTTATACATAAAATTAAAGGTTAAATTTTTCATTTAAGATATATTTATTTAATTTATAATTATTTCATGTATTAATGTTGAAATTTATAAAATTTTACTACATCAGTTCTCTAAATCCGATGAACGACTTAATGACAGAAAAAGTATTTACTTTAGCCAATTCATATCATTACTTTGTTTTTACTTCTGGTTGAAAATTTGATACGGGTTTTCTTAAAAATATTGTTGCCAATGAAAAGTTTTATGAAATTATAGAAAAAATACACTTCATCCTACATATTGATGTTAAAAATTTTTATTTTCATTTAATATTTTTTGCATAAAACTTTAAATATATTGATAGTCTATTCGCACAAATCCAAATTTTTGCGATTGATATGGTCAGAAAATAAATGATACGTATCAAATATATTAAAAAATAATATCTTCTATGCACTCTTGACACAAGTTAATCAAAATTTTGATATCTGATTCTATTTTACGAAATAATTTAAATATTTTCACAACGTTAAACAAAATTATATGAAATAAACATATTATTATTGAATTGTTATTTATTTCAGTAGAAGTATTGATAATTTTCCAAAAAATATCGAAATGTTTAGATTCAATAAAAATTAATAATTTATCCTACTAAAAGGGGAAATCATTCAATTCGAAATATAGTTGATCGGTTTCAATAATAAACATAATATTTTTTTCCAATAGAAATGAAAAAAAAAGTTTATTTTATTGAAGCGTTTAAATATAATTTATCAAATTCCAAGTTGAAATTTTACTTAATATACGAAATATATCCATAAAAAATAGTTCCCAAGCCAACAATTCAGTCGTATATATTTAATGGCGGGGTGAAAGGATTTAAAATTTAATTCTGATAATAGATATATCATAACTCATAGACAACCGGAACAGAATATATAGGTACCAAACATATTAAAGTACTAATTAACTATTCTAAACGCATATAAAACCATTTGTCATGACATATAAAATTTTTGCATATATTTATTAAATTATTTTTTCATGCAATCAAAAATATTTTTGATAAATTTTTATATTAATAAAATTCATTTAATATGCAAAAATTTAAATACTTTACTATAAATTTATCAAAGACCAAAACACGATAAAACAATTTTATTTCAAAGGCTAAAGAAGGAACTATGAATCCATGGTCTGAATACATTTATAAACGTTTAATCCCTTTAAACAATATATATTTATTTATAACATCATATTCTGTATCAAACTCTATGAATAATGACCCTAATTTTGCGTTCAAACTAGGTTTTCTTAGCTATAAACAGAAAAAATATTTATTTGACTTAAGATTGCAGATTACACTTACTTTATTCCTCGTGCTATATTTCTACTATTTAGTTCACATATTTTTAGATGTAATATGTTTATGAATCACTCTGTATGTGATTAACTTCAAGTCTTGTAAAATTTATAAAAATTTTTCTAGTTTCGGTAAGAATAATTATTTTATATCAGTAAAACATCTTAAATAATTATACATATTACTTAAGGTTAATACAGTAGTTTTTTTTATATAAAATGGTTAAAAAAAGACAATCCAAAAAATTAATAATTTGTGAAATTACTATTATTATAACTGACTTTGAAAAATTAATTTCAGTAGTCGCTTCAAGCATGATATATAACTCATTTTTTTATTAATATACTTCATTTAGTTTCAAATTTTATTACATAAACATATATATGTGTATATATAAGTATAATTTCTTTTATCAAATTAAATTTCTGATGTGAAAAATTTTTGGATCATGTTTTAAATGTGGAATCAACATAACTAATAAATTTGGAATTCTTTATCATTTTTTTATTAACAATTGATGTATTGTGTTGATATATGTAAATATGGCCTACTATGTTCAAAGAATTCAGACATTTGTTTTATCAACTTCAATAATACTATTTTACATTCCGAAACGGAGAATAAATTTTACTTTAGAACTTAAATTCCTGTAGCAAAAAAAAATTTATATGTATTTTTTAGCATAAAATTGCCCAAAATAAATTATTTGCCACATTTTAAATTATATTCATAATTGAGCATACATTAGATTAATGTTTGAAATTTTTCATTAAGTTTATTATTACGTTTGTTTTAAAAAAATATTAGCGTACTCTCAGATCATTATTCATTGAAGGGGTACAATTTTAGCTGGATTATGAAAAAGTGATAAAAGGTTTATCATTTCCTGATTTCGTAATTATATTTTACCCAGATTTTTTGGAGGTATAATTTTAAGCCTGTAAGCTATATTATCAATATTTTTGTTCTTTTAAAGGCTATGCCTCAATATCGAGACATATACATCAGAGTGATTATCATTAGTATAGAGGCTATAGACATGATTCATGTCAAGTTTAACAGGCGGCACTGTATGCACATATATAAAGAAAGTGCTTTTTTGAATCGCAGATGGTCATTATCTGTCGTTTCTAAAAAAATAATCGTTAATATCCATTATTCATTTATTGTTTCAATAATTTTTGATCCCATAAGTAATAATATTGCATAATTGCAGAATCTTTAAACAGTTCCTATACTTTAAAGGAAAAATCTTTGCCAAAATGATCAACTCATTGTTTTAAAAACAAAAAGATTCTCTTCCCATTAAATAAATAATATCTTATTTAAAATTTTTTATTAATTATTTTATTTTATAAAGCTGTTACTATTAACTTTAATTTATTTTTTTTAAAATGATTATTTATCTTTAAAAAAATCTTTTAGAAAGTATAACATTAAAATTAAACTTATAAGTAGATATTTTCACTATATTTTTAAAATTTTACAATTAAGAACTAATCATTTCACACATTTTTTTCAAATTTTTATGTTTCTAATATAAGACAGATTAAAAATGAATTTTTAAGTAATAATCACTTTAAAACAATATAATATATATGCAGATCTTCTTACTATTTTTTCTTTTGACTAAAAAATAACATTTTTTTTATATTAAACAGTTGGAAAAAATTGAAAGATTTACCTGGATATGATTAATATTATCTAGTATATATTCAAGATCAGTATAATGATGTATTAGCATAGAAAATTTTTATAAATTTTCCTAAGAAATACAAAGAAAACCATTGCAACTTTACAGAACTTTTTCCAACTTCAAAGAGTTGTCTGTGGTAATATATTGAATTTAATTGCCGAAAGAACAATTTTTGTTGGATTAACTAGATATTATATTTGAAAATTCATATATATATACATGCTTTATGAATGCTTGAAATTAACAAAATTTTAGTACTTTGAAAAAAAATTAAGTAATGAACAATTTTATAAAAACCAATTGTTGAAAGTTGGTAATTGAATAATACTGATATTTTTATATTTAAAATCGTCTATTACCTATCTTCTAAATATTCTCACGATAAAGAAGATCAATTTGTTTTCGTATCTCTATTTGTATAAAGGTATTTATTATCAATTGTTCACCCAAATATAATTTGAATAGATTCTTTATTTCACAGAGAACAAAATAATAAACAATTTTGTTTTTTATTTTAGATGCAATGTTCACCTATGGTTTAAAACTTTAGTGAATATAAACTTTGATTCTAAATTATATTTTTAACATAATGTAATAAAATAGCTTTAATGCGCATAAAATAACCAATATTATTTCAAATGCCGACTTAATTATAATATCAATATATTTTATTCGTTATATTAAAGATGCATCGAGATTAGAATATTCATAGATATTTCCATGAGAATTTCAAGTTTATTCCACTTTGTAGTAATTTTTGTATCATCAGTCTTAAAATTTTAATTAGAAATTTAAAAGATTACTGATTTGTACGCCATTACTAAAGATATACCAAATAGTATAAATTCTGTTCCAACAAATATTGTTGCCAGAAGGGTTAGAAAAACCCAAAATATCTAAGTATAATGTTAGTATTAATATCAAGAACCTTTTTAAATGAGGTGTAAAAAATCCAAAATTTACTAAATACTTTTTAAATTGAACTATTAAAACTACCGTCGAAAAGCAGCTTCTTTGAATTGACACGTCGGTGTCTCATACTCCTTTTGTAAAATATTAGATTCAAATGAATTTTAATGTAAATAATTAAAAATATTATAAAGATACCCTTCCATTTAGATTTATAATCACATGGTCAGCATACTATCAATAAATTTTTTATTAATAATAATAATACTTTGCTATGCTCATTTTCCATTTTATTAATTTCTAATTAAGATTAAAATAACTCAAATAGTAATATTAGTGAAAAATATACTTTTTAATTATTTCCTTATTTAGATTTTTTCTATTTTTTAAAAAAATATATATTAAAGGACTGTATTATTGATATATCTTAAAATTATCGTCATAAGTGTTTTGTTACTTACGTTTTACAGTATTGATATATTTTTTGAATAGTGTATTAGGTCCGTAAATTCTTCTGTTTATTTTAGTCCTGTTTTCCTTAGACACTTTTGTCAACTAAAATATGTGATATCATTAAAATCTTTTTTTTATAAAAATTTATAGGATTTTAATAAAACTTTTTAAAAATATTTTAATCTGATTTATCGCTCCATTTTACTTTTCATGATACAAATAACAATTCCAAGATTATATATTAGATAAAATATGAAATTTCAGGTATGCTTATTTCTATTAAAAAATTCAAAAAATATAATTTTTATACTAATAGTACCTTTTGATAGTTTAAAACATCTGTAGGAGCCTAAATTATAACAATAAAGACATTTTTCCTTTGATTTTGGAAGAATATAATTAAAACAAAGCCAAATTAATTTATATATAAGATTTTAATTATCTCCTTTTCAGAATGTGCTAATAATAGAAATTTCGCTCGTTAGATATATTAAGTTAAATATTTTATCTCTTACTGAATAACTATCTATGATCGATAATTAAATCGAAGAGTCTGAATAATATTCATTCGCCTCTCCTTGATTATTTTATCAATTATTATACATTTTTCAAAATTTAATATTAAATTTCAAGTTTAAAAACAATTATTCCATTCACTTAATATCCTGGATATAAGTAACTTCAAAACTATACACATGAACGAGTTTCTGAATTCAGAATATCCATAAAAATGTTCCTATATTCGTTTTGTTTAAAATATTTTTTTTAAATGATTGTTTCAATGAGAGATTTTTTACATAATTCATTTCGATCATTTGAGAATTCCAAACAGACCATTTTTTGCAAGTTTTAAAATGTCTTATATTTTTATTAAAGTTTAGTTTTTTTTATTAAGATTTTGATAAATAAATATTTAGTATGTTATTGAATGATAAATTATAAAAAGGGTTTAAAATTTATATTAAATCACTTTTTGAAAATATCCTATGTATATTTTTATGTAATTATACCTATTAAATTATATTTACAGCTAATGATGCTAGTATGCCTATCTTTTATTGAAAGATATCATCAATGCTATATATAAAAATGAATTTCTAAGTCATGCGAAACTTGAAAATAGAAAAAAAATTTAACCTTAATTTTATGATAACGAAAAAAATGCAAAACCACTAAGATATCCTTTTAGAATTACAGTATTACTAATAAAGCATTCTAGAAAGACTGGTTAAAATATTGTTTGTTCCTAGAAATTATTTTTTCCAAAACTAAATATGTTCAACACTAATTTTAACTCTTCATTATAAAATATTAACTCAGTATTCTCTAACGCTGTGTAATTACCAATACTCTATTCAATTTAAAAAAATTTAACGAAAATTTTCGTCTTGATATATGAGAAAACCTATGGATCAAGAGAGATTCTGATTTCGTTACAGTAATGAAACTTTCAATACCTTTTATTTAATTTTTTTGTCGTTAAAAAAATAAAAATCATAATTTTTTTCATGTTGAATTATTAATAATTTGTCAATTTATTAAGTGCACTTTGTTAAAAAAATTATACAAAAAAAATTGTTAACCGATTTCTAGTAATAACTATTATTAGTATTTGTTTAAGTGCAGTAATATCAAAGATGTCATATATCTGTTTAATGTATTATCGATATCTTCTATAGTAATATTTGTCTTATACGAATATAAACTTGTCGGTGTCACAAAAAAACTTTGCTTAATATTTAATTCTAGACCAAAATCAGTGTCGAATTACTTAATGTGTAAATTATCATATAAGATAGTACTTTTATTTTAAGCTTTAATTATCCCTGCAAAAAATATAAAAAGCTACAACCACATAATTAGCTCTCAAAAGTTTTAATGATACATAAGATTGCAGGTTCAATTTATTCTGATTTCTAGCCTCATTATCACAAGCTCAATAACAATTTTCCATATGCTTTCTAAGAGATTCGAAATGAATTGCTATAAGTAAAAATGATTCCAATTAAAATATCAGAATTTTTTTTATAATATCGCAATAGAGATAAAATATAAAATAGTTTGTCTTCTTAATAACTTTTGGATTTAATTATTGCCATTGAATTTGATTATTTCAAAACAAGTTCCAATGGAAAATTCTTTTTTCCGAATTTTATATTTAGAAAAATGCCAGAATCGTTTTTTATTTTTCATTTTTATAGAATTAGATTTAAAAAGATTTATTTATCAGGTTTTAAAATTTTCCATGAAAATTGCAGATTTTTAACTCGATCATATTAATACTTGGCAAAATCATTGAACATTAATTTTATATCTCCTAAACTAAGTTTAAATATTTTTATATGTAGTATGTTTTAAAAATTCTCGATTAGACCAAAACTATATAAAACTAATTTATTGGACAGAAAATTTCATACATAAGCTATTTGGTGCGCGCGTGTGCATTTCCTTTGGCCGTGTTTGGTGAATGAGGTTATGACGTAATCACTTGTATTCCAAACAGCTCTGCCTTTAGAGATATATTATTTTATAAAACATATCGCCCAAAGGTTGCCAATAGAATCTTAACATTTTTATTACCCGTTTCAAAAAAAAATTAGCTATTATTATTTTACATTTTCTTTGTCTATGAAACTGTCTAAAAGCCTTCCTTATATTATAATTAAAAAATAATAAACAAGTTATTTCTGAAAATTTTTTAAAATACTAGTTAAACCGAAAGGTTACAATTTGAGAGGTTGATTGTCCGTAACCATTTGAAAAAAAATTGTACTGAAAAATTTATTATATTTTTTTGAATATTTTCTTCTGCACAGGTTACTTTCTCCAAATACGTCTAACTAACGAAAGAAAAAATGACCAACTTCAATATTTATACCTATAATGAAACTGTTATAACTTAGCGTATATTTTCTTAAAATTAAATTCAACTTTTGATTTTTTGGGTAGAATAATTATATAAAATTGGAAATAAAAGGTTTTTATCTTTCATAGTATTTGCTTACAGCCATTGCGATTCAAAGATTTATATCCCTAGTATTCATCTACCACAAAACATATCGGTCTATTCCTCTCAAAATTACTCTATTTTTAATTATGAAAATTAACAAAGAGGGATATAGTTTGTTTAGAAATTATATTTTACCGCATAAAAGAATATTTATGTAATACTGAATGACCGTTTTTTTAATTCTTAATTAAAAATAAAGTACAGATGTTAGTTAATTTACACTATATTTTTTATTGAATGAAGAGTTAATTGTATAAACACTCAACTGGGAAGAGTGAGATAATTGGATTTTATATTTAAAATATAAAAAATGAATTTTGGCTATCACATAAAATTCTTCTTCCGTGCTGGAGAGAATGAAAATATATATTGAGTAAAAATCCAGTATTTCCACTATTTGATATTTTAAAAAGATAAAAAATCTCTCCATGTGTTGGATTTGAAGGAATCTAATAACTATATGCTTCAATTTTATAACTAAAAAACAATGGTTTTTAAATATTATTCAATAAAATCGATGTCATTAAAAATGAATATATTAAAAAAAATATATTTTATCTTTAGGACGATCTTTTTTAAAAACCTAAATTTTAATTCATTTAACATATTTCAATTAATTGTCCGAAAGTTTATTCATATTACGTAGAACTTTATCAAATCATCAACAAAAACTTTTTTT
>LDMZ01020959.1:0-11345 GCA_001455285.1 Sphaeromyxa zaharoni | reverse complement strand
AAGTCGTAATTTGGGAATGATGTTAGAGGAAGTGGAATAAGCACTAACACTATTTATACAAAATTAAATCTTATGATTAATTTTGGTAATCCAATCGAGGATTCATTGCCCTATTCCTCTCTAAGATACAAGGAATTCTGTTAGTTTAGTGCTTTCCTCATATCCTGACAGATAATTACCCAATTTCGAACATTTTAATTTTAATACACATATGAAAAACTGATCTTAGCTAGATTTGAAAATAATCCCTACCTAATTTTTCACCCTATACAATTTGATTAATGGTAAATTACATATATTGAATCTTGATTCAATTTTATTTTTACCTTACTCTGTAACACGGTTGATATTTTTAGCAAAATATGAAGAAAAGCGGAATTTTGAACAATAATATGTTATAATCATTAAAATTAAATTCTCAAGGGGGTTAAATTAACTATAATTTAAATCGTTGATTTGTTTAAGAATCTTCTAAAATTCACGTGCTGTATGATTTTTTTATAGGATCCCACTCTTTTGTCTTTGTTACCATCACATGATAATCACACCTATAATTAGTTTTCTAGAATATTCCTATTATTTTTGAGTGATAAATTTTAATTTTACAGAGACAAAAACGATTCTTTTGTCCAAAGTTAATTATTATGTTAAATAATATCAATTTTTTATGAAAAAAAACAATGCAGGAAACAGTTTCAGCTCATTACATACAAATTACTAATATTATTGATATCATTTAATTAAATTTTTTTTTGCTTAATTAGTGATATATTTACATGTTTAATACTTTTTGGTATATATTCATGACTTAGCACAGGTGTTAGCAATTATTAGGTTGCAAAAAAAAATTATAAATAATCTTATTAACAATGGCTTGACCAAAATATTTTAAAAAAATCGATAAACGTGCTAGACTATAAATTGTGAACGAAATAAGCAACGACAGGCCCACACACATTCCATCTTATCGGGTTAACGAGGAACAGGAGGCCGCGCGTGTGACGATCGTGAGGGTTTTCTATTACGTGTGTTTAACTGCGTTTTTCAGGGGTAATTTTTTTAAATTTTGTTTTCTTACAATTTGTCTATTTGTACTAATTTACAAAATATTTTCAAATTGCATTAATTGTTTTCGATTGAGGTAATATTTTAGCTACCTTTAACTGATTTTTTTATCCTTTTAGTATATTTGATTTAAATTTGCCGATTTGTGATTTTAATATATTTTAGTTATGCCTATGTATAAGATAAAAAGCGAAAACGCCAAATATTCAGATGATAGCATTACTTCCCAATATACATACAGAACCACAAGGGTTTCCAAGCAAAACGATGGATCGTACGTTGTAAAACCAAAGGAAGTTAATTTAGAGTTCAAAACGTCAACAAAAGTTCCCAAGTTGGGGCTTATGTTAGTAGGGTGGGGTGGTAACAATGGATCTACAATCACTGGTGTGATTCTTGCCAACAAGCACAACATTAAGTGGAATTCCAAGAGAGGAGAATTGGCTCCAAATTATTGGGGCAGTATGGTCAAGAGTTCAACGGTTTGTGTTGGAACTCTGCCTGAGAAGGACGTTCATGGCAACTATAAACGACTATTTGCTCCCGTCTCCGATCTCATCCCGATAATTGACCCCAACAACATTGAGCTCGATGGTTGGGACATCAATTCCGCTGATCTTGGAACCTGTTTAAGGAGGTCTGGCGTGTTTGATGTTAAACTGCAGGATGCGCTGTATCCATACATGCAGAAACTGAGGCCAAGACCTTCCAGCTTTAATGCCGATTTCGTTGCCAGTAATCAAGAGGATCGGGCTGACAATCTCCTGAAAGGAACGTTAACGGATCACTTAAACCAAATAAGAAAGGATATTAGAGATTTCAAGGCTGAGAGAAAGGTTGATAAGGTTATTATTATGTGGACGGCCAGCACGGAATGCTTTACTGTTCTGAATGACATCCATAAGAATGCTGATAACTTGATGGCAGCCATTAAGGGCAATGACACCAAGAATGTGTCGCCATCCACTTTGTTTGCTGTCGCTAGCATCCTCGAAGGATGTACCTTCATCAATGGTTCTCCTCAGAACACTATTTATGACGCCGTAGTCGAACTTGCACGTAGCAAGGGAGTTCATGTTGCTGGAGATGATTTCAAAACAGGACAAACCAAGGTAAAATCCGCGTTGGCTGAGTTTCTCATTGGATCTGGAATCAAACCCGTGTCTATAGTAAGTTACAATCATTTGGGCAACAACGATGGGAGAAATCTTGCATCATATCCCCAGTTTCGATCCAAGGAAGTTTCTAAAAGTGGAGTAATCGAGGATATGGTTCAATCGAATTCAATTCTTTACAAAGAGAACGAGCACCCAGACCACTGCATTGTTATCAAGTACGTCCCGTATGTCGGTGACAGCAAACGTGCGATGGATGAATATACTTCAGAAATCTGTATGCATGGGTGTAACACCATCGCGATCCATAACACCTGTGAGGATTCACTGTTGGCTGTAACAGTCATGTTAGACTTGGTGCTGCTCACCGAATTGTTTGAGAGGATCTCAGTAAAGCTTATCGATGGCGAAAGAACTGAACATAACAAGATGAACACGATTCTTTCAGCCCTTGGCTTCTTGCTTAAAGCCCCCTTGACATGTGATGGTGAACCAAGCGTGAATGCTTTCTCCGCCCAACGCTCGTGCATTGAGAACCTGGTTAAGGCTTGTATTGGAATATACCCTGAGAACAATATGATGCTGGAATACAAATTCCCGAACATAAAAGTATAAGTAATAAACGTATATTAAAAAAAACTATAAATGCTTAACGAGTTACATTATGATTATTATGCAACATCTTATCTTGATTTGAGTTTAATATGTATGGATAGGGCAACTGATTTTGTGTTATCATTCTACTATTAGTGCTATTTTGTTCGTTTAGTTCCCTGGGCATAGTGAATGTGGGAACAGGCTGATAGGAGAATCTAGAGCTACTCATATCGTAGTATCTATTGAAGTAAATTTTAGAGTGTTAAAAGTCTTACTGTTGGTGGTAGGTAGGAGGTGGGAATTGACCAGGATTGGTATAACTTAAGCTATTTTCCATATTTCTTGCCTTTATAGATTTAACAATACAGACGTTGCTAGAAACATGAATATTTTCATTAACGTAAGATCGTATATGTGTTTCCAAGCTTGCGAGGCGATGTTTAGTCCTTCTGAGGTCATCATCTAGACTTGTTATTTTATTTTTGTTCTCTGCAATTAATGGTACAAGTCTATCGTTCTGACTATCCAGCTTTTCTAATAATAATCATGGCCATTGAACAGGTATAATTAAACTTTGAACAATTTTTTGATGGAATGCCACCTTTTCTTGTTGAGGTGCAACCACGATAAATTTTTCGTCAGAATTTTTCGGCCTAATAATTAGAAAATATACAAAAATCATTAATATAAAACATATCATTTTTTTGAGTATGTTCTAGTTTACATATATGATCATTTTGAATATGCTGCCACAAACTCACAAACTATAAAATTTTAATAGGATATTTGGTAAAAAAAACGCCTGGAAAATTTTCCTTATTGTGTTCATAAGCACAGTATTTCCATTTACAAACAAAAGCTTGAATTATTGAATCTTTAAATGAAAAATTATATAAAAAAATAATCTACCGAACAGGGAATCAAGGTGTTTTCCATTAAAATGTATAACTAAATCTTTTGAATGTTGAAATTCGCATCTACAATTGTTCCAATCACAACGATACTTTGATATAATAAATTAAATTTGTATAAAAAACTTTAGAACCAATTATAACAGGGAAGGAATTTATAGGAGTAGAATGAGATGGAGGTGATACTATAGGAATAACAGGAGGAAATTCAAGTGGTTTCGCAATGTTTGCTTCTGGTTTAACAACTTCATGCTAAAAACGATTATTTAACTACAAATATTTATAATTAAAACCATTACTACATTTGGATCTTTATCTGCAAAGTTATTCACAAAACGATCCGGTAATCTCTAAATTGATTATGAGGCGTATAAAGATGGATCATAAACTAGAAATTTTGAAAAAATCAATTTTCCATTTAAGTAATCTAAAACCCTAATTATACGGATATTTTTGAGTCTACATTTTACTTAAATTATATACACTACATTTCAACTAATTTTAAAAAAATCGTTCAAAATAATAAAGTTCAGTCATGTTTTAATAAAAAGTATTATAAAATAGAATTTTTTATCAAAATTTAATGACAGTGAAAAATGGAATTTTCAGAACTATTTTTGTGTTTGTAATGAAGAAACAGAAGTAAGTGATGCAGGTGGATGGTAATTTATAGAGAATCCATTTTAAAGTATAATATTTAAAAATATATTTCACACTACTACTCTATACTATATACGCTAATATTAGCAAAACTGAAGTTCTCCTGCCGTTTGAGTGAGTAAAAATATATAATTATACATCCATATCTATAAAATATAATTTAGATCTAATCTTCAATAAGTAAGTTCAAACAAACCAGTGTATCAGGTAATACAACACCAATTTAAAAAATAAAGGGCGATAATACATAAATATCTTAAAAATGTTTTTTAAGCGAAAATTCATTCGGTTAATTGGATCTCTACAATACATCATGAACCAGGATCGTGAGAAATAAACTTAATTATAGTACCTCAAGACATCTTAAGGATTATCGGAATCTCTGGAGATATTTAAGACCGCATTATACGGAGTGCGGCAGAGGGATTTTGGAACGTGCTAAACATTGAGTAGATTATTATTTATTTTATCAATATCTTGGTCTAAAAGTTTATTTACCTGTCATAGTCAGGATGGTAGGTATCCCCGAGGGTACCTCATTAATATATTGAGGTGTAAACAAATGGCAACACATTCAGTTTATTTTTTATAAATTCTTTGATGAAATTAGATTTGTCGTTAAAGAAGATATTTTGTCAATTAGTGAAATTTAAAATAGAACAAACTTCAATTTTGTTAAAATAATTGAAAATTGTTGTAAAAAAATATTTTCATATATATATTAAAATGATGACTCAAGTTATCCGATTACAAAAAGATCTCTATGTTTAAATTACTAGCAGTTAAAATGTTTAATAAATTATCTTAAATAAATTTGTATTAATACCAACTTTGAATCAGTTGGACTGTGACTACTTTAAAAATTTAATCCATCGTAAAATTTATTGTTTAAAGAGATTATCGTTATAGAATGATTGAAAGAAATCATAAAAGTAAAACATCGTTTAAGATAGTACAAGTATCTAGATATTTTTATAGCGGGGTTACAAACAAGATCGTGGTATTATCAAAAACAAACGATAGATCCCACAAATTACAAGATAAAAAAGACGCTCTTAGTACTTCAAAAGCGCTTGGTCATTAAATATATAATATAAACAACTTAGTTTTAATATAAAAAGATGTTTCAATCAAATTGAATTATATTGTTGAAGGTTTAGCTATTCCAAAGAATAATAAATAATGTTTCAATGGCGTCATATGTAATATCTTTCGATTATCTAACTTCATTGATTAATATACGCAAAAAATTGAGTGAACGTATATTCTATCATGTGAGTTTGGTGTAGGTTGACTTCTTTTTGGTCAGATATGCTTAAATAATGAAAAATGAGTTTGGCAAAGAATTTGTGAAACAATATGCTACAAAATATCAAAGAATTCTTGTTCTTTAAATTGATCAAGCTAGTGATTGGTCTAACAATAATACCTGTTGTTGAATATAACAGAAAACAGCAGTTGGAATAAAAAATACGGGCAAATCAAAAGTTCCTTAAAAATATAATTATCAATTTATTATCCTTTATACAACTATTTAAATTTTTTAAATGAATTACTATATATTAAAAGTCTAAATAAGTTATATAAAATCATTTTTAAACAAAGGAATCTGTTACTTTAGTTTATCGAGAATTATGTCATGATTTTTTGGCTCAAAAGTTGGTATTTCATTCACAATGTAAATTTTCCGAAGTTATAAACTGCTTTAATATTTTCAGACAGACTAAAGCTCTCTTAGTTGGTAGATATTAAACATATATCTCTGTCCTTCCCCATAAATTTATCTCAGTTTATTGAGAATGTTCGACCCCCATTGATTTACTCGCGATTTTCACAGTGGACTACTAAAATACTCTTGGATTGAGGAATAAATTTACATCTATTATTTTCTTTATCTACCGAGTGTCTCTTTTTATTTAATCCCGTATGATTCAAATACAATGATCGAACAACCCAAAAAATAATACGACAAATAAAAATACCACCTATATATATCACAGCAAACGTCTGTTTAAGTACATTTAACGCAAGTGTTGATCATGCCTACAGAGTATACTATTCGAAATATATTATAATTGTTTTAAATAAATAGCGTATTATTTCAACCCTTTACACAATTTTATTCATAAATTCATTCTTGGTTTCCATATTACCAGTACTAAATGTTAAAAATCAGAGGATGAAAACCCTTCTTTTAATAAAAAATGGATTGAAATAAACCCGGGGGTGATAAAATTTAGATCTTGTTTATTGAAACAATAATGCACCAAGCAGACTATTTGATAATATGATTTTAAGAAAAAAGATAAAATGTTTGATACCTTAATTGAAGGATGAAAGGTTACATTTTTTGGGAATAATACAAATATTATTTCGTTACGTTATTTAAATCTGTTATTTGGGTTGATGATATACCTTTTGAAAATTTTGCCTTTTTTCTATACTTCTTTATTAGCCAAATAATATAAATATAATGATGGGATGTTTTTAAAGTAAAGATTATTCCTTATGTTTAAAACAACAAGATATTCAATACAAGCATCAAAATAAAATGTTAACATAATTAAAGACTTACACCTATTTTAGATTTATTTTATCTACAGTCATTTCTTTTCTCCGTTGAAATAAAACCTTCACCAAATATAGTTTTAACGGTTGACGGAAATAAATATTTATCTGATATATCAAAAGAGTCTGGGCAATCATTTTAGCTAAAAATGAAATTTTCAGAAGAGCTATAAATTAATTTATTTAATTAATAACTTAAAATTTCAATAACATTGCCATTCTCACAATCAACGTTACTATGAAAGCTAACCATTGTAAGTAATAAATAGATTTAAATTCATTTTGTCAATTTTACTTGCTAACAGAATATATCATTCACTGATAATCTAATGTTAATGGAATTTATTACAATAGCCTAGTCATATAACATGCTGTTGATATACTGTTTTTTACCGAACATTAATTGATCCTTTTGATGCAATAAAGCTTTTATCAAAAATAGATATTATCTCGTTGTAATATTAAAAAAAGAAATATAAAAAAGCTCAAAATTATTCAAATTTAAAGCATTCACACCTCTATCAGGTTAGTAATAAAAATATTTAGTAATATATATTTCCTATCACAGTTCCTTAAAATTTTGTATTATCAATAACGTTAAAACCAAAAATGCTAGGTATACATACTGATATGAAAAACAAAGTACGCAGAAAATTGTAGAATACAACTGTTCATTAATATACATATTCATAAATTTTTAGAATTAATTCTTCTCAAATCAATTTAATGAATAATAATTTATTTTGAACATTTTAATCACATTTCTGAAAGTAAGCATAATTCCGGTCTCACATCTCGTTCAAATGTTGCCTGCCTCAGTCTAAACCTAGCTATCTAGACAAAATTTTGCATGTCTATCTAGGAATATGAAACAAAGATAATATGATAAGATTTGTGAAGCATCTGTTGAACACATTATAAGCTTTAAAAACTGAAATAATTATATACGACATGTGCATACGTGGTGCATGATGAAGAGATAGTGTCAGGTAACTTCATACCACATAAAATTAAGGTATAGCTAAAGAATTAAGGAGTTCAAGCAGAGAAAAATTTTAAAAGATTAAAAATGGGTTTCTTACTCTAATTTTTAGTTTCTCAGATTATAATTTATTAAAATTGCATGTAATATAACGATGGAATAAATTCAGCTAAATAAAAAAGAGAAGACGATTCTTTTGAAATTGCAAAAATTTATAAGGTTGTATGATTTGTGTCAAACATATTGTTCTAAATTAATATAGATATTATCCTGGTTAAATCTTGCTTACAAGATGCATATTCTTAATAAAAATTTTGTTTTGAAGCAAATTTGTGACTTGTATCCGAGGAACTATGTTAGGTTATATGGCTACATAATTTTATTAATTTCATAAGTCACATTAGAAGAATTTGTTTGTAATAGTACTTGATGGGCGATATTAATTTAAATGTTTCAAATCATATAGGATCTTTTTAAGAAATTAACTTAACTCTCCATAAAAATAACAAAACGGAAGTAGTTAGTAGAATTGAACAGATTTTTTAATCAGCAAAAATTAATCACATCTTCTTCGTTCTTTCTTTACAACGCGTTTAGACATAAATAATGGATCTGATACCCAGAAAAATTATTGATAGTATTAATCATTAAAAAAATAAATCAAAGCTGATATCTAAAAATTTAGAGAATGTTTCACAGTTTTTTGTTTCATATTTTTTACCAAAACAAAAAATTTTATGTTGTATCCCATGGTAGGATGAAGACTTGATTAAAAAAACTTTAGTAGAATAAATATAAAATAATATAAGTCAATTTTCAAAGATGGCACAGTTATATACTAGGCATTGGGTACCACACATTATGAAGGAAAAAAGTGTATTTGTAATAGCTAGATACGTAAATTAGCGATAAATATATAATTTCTTAAAAATGAAAATATGATACGAAATTGTTTTAAAAGTAAGGGAGAGGCAAGTATTAAACTGAAAGACCCTAAAATAATAGCCGCGTTTTATTTTCTTTATTTCGATGTCTACACCTTCCTATTTAAAACCTCTTTTTTAAAACATATGCAGACAGATTTCATGAATTAAAATTTTCTAAAAAATGAAAGTTGTTGACATACTTCTCAACTCCCTTTTGGTAAATACGTTCTAATTTTATAATTGATTATAAGAACCATAGAGCTTTTAAAATATTATGAATGAATTTTAAATAGGTTGTTGTTTCATTTCTATTAAATAAACTTTTATATTTAGGATTATATTCACCAAAATTTTGTTCATGTCTTTATATCCCAAAGATAACTTTAAAAAACAATATATTGCGTTGTGATAAAAATTATAAAAATTACAATAAAATATGTTGTAGTTATTTTTCTAGATTTCACATAGAAACAAAATATAGTGCTTTTTGCAAAATATCAAAAATTTCAAAGCCTCAAAAGTTTTAAAATTTAAGGAATAATCATAAAGATCATTGATGGTATAAAATTGTACAGGTACTTGAAAATTATTTTCGGAAGAATAACATAATTAATGTGAAACTATAATTAAAAAAAATTAAAAAATTAATAAATTTAAAAATAACCTTTTGAATAATTAAAGGCTCCTTAAAGAAAATTCTTTCATCTCTTAATACTTCACCTTGCAAAACCTAAGATTGATTTATAAATCAGAATTTTCTATTTATTACAAACGGTACTAGAGAATCATCACTACTTGAAGATTCTTGTAACTGTGGACAGTAAAAAACATCAGATTCTACAGCATCAGTGGGTCTCCAAGTCACATAGTCTAATTCATTCAAAACCCAACATTTTCCATAGATTGCATTTTTGGGATACGTTTTACATGTATTCGTTTGCAAAAGCTCTTTGTTATGAATAAGTTGAAATGTTCGAATAGTAGTAAATTGTACCGGAATATAAATTCTTCCTTCGATATGAATATTAAGCATTGGATCTGCGGTTAGTGAAATTATTTCAATAATATCCTTCTGATCCTTAGTACTTAAGTTTTTCACATATAAAAAATCCCCAATCCTCAGAATAAGATCATCACAACGAATCTGAGCATACTGACTATTATAATGACTATCAGTTGTTAAGCAGACATTTTTAACAACAGGAATAATTTTATAATTATTTTGGATATGCCTTTCCTGGTCGTTCCTTATATATTCCAACGATGTACCAGATTTGAATATTGTTAGTTTCATATGTTCTGGTATTTTCAGTCCCGTAATTTGTGGTTCAAGAGTGTGAAACAAATTAAACAAGCATTTCAAGCGATGATAATAAATAGATTGATAAAAAAATGTTTCTTCTTTTATATCATCTTTTGCAAGATTCAAGAAGTCATGGATTGGTATAATATTCATCGGTTTTTTTATCTGACGTACTTTACACACCATAAACACTCCTGAAACGAAAAGTTCGTATTTAGAAAACTTTCTTGAATAGCTTAGTTCTACTTTTTTTGGACTAACAACAAGATTTCCAATGATAGCTTTCTTAGAAGATGGAAGACAAAACATGCTTCTAATTAACAAAATGAAATAACGTTTTTCGTCAACGGTTTCAACCAGGACAAAATCTCCTTCTTTATAAATAACATCTCGATACTTTACATTGGTTACAAACCTGAGTTGACCATACTTAAAGCACTCTTCAGATATATTTTCAGCTGTTTCGAAAGTAATTGCTCCTTTAATTACCGGAAGATCTTCAGTATGGATAAGGTTATTACATGCGTTGAGGTCATCTTTCACTCCAGTACTAACTCTACGATAATGATAAAACTAAAAACAACATACAATATTTTATTAGCAATCATATATTCTTCCACTTTCTTGAAGAACAACTCCTTCATTCGATGTGCCTTAATATACGACTTTAGAGCATAAAATTAATATTTAAATATATGTACTTCCGATCCAACGTATCCTACATTTTTAGCAGCATATAAAAGAGTCATAAAATCCGTTTTAAATAAATCGAATCGGGTATAGGAAAACTATAAAAAGTGGAACAAAACTATATATTAACATTTTTAATCAAGTTATCAATCTTGAAATACGATATAACTCTAAAATAAAATAATAAGTCAATTTCTTATAAAAACCTTACAGATTCTTTTTTTGAATCATCATTCACAACCAAGTTTATCAAAATATCCGAATACAAATTAAAATATTTATCCTATGAAAACTTCATTGTAGTTTTGGAGATAAAAAACTGTAGCACTGGTCACGTAGTTAAAAACATCAGAAATCATATCCTGAACCGTACATGTAAAAGAAATATCTTGGTAAAAAGCTTAAGAATATAAATTTTTAATCATTCCAAAATCAATACGATAATTTAATATCTTTTCAGTAATTCTAGAGGCCAGGACCAAGTAGTTCTAGTCATATAACTAAAAACGACAATGTATTATAAACGTC
>LDMZ01020957.1:0-10763 GCA_001455285.1 Sphaeromyxa zaharoni | reverse complement strand
TTACATTTATTTTAAATTTATTTCTTTGTAATATTTTCTTTTTAATCCAACTGATCAGCGCAATTATCCCATAAAATGGTTCGCATCATCACCTATTGTCATAGTGATTCACATCTCAAATCAACAAAATAACAGTATCACGTGTAATTAATAATTTACTCTTTTTCTATTTATTTTCGTACCTAAAGTCTAGAAATATCTCCAGTTAAAGGAAAAATATTTTTTATAATTCATGATACAAAGGTCACTTTGTTTAGAATGTTGTAACAATAATTTTTCAAGAAACCATACATTTATACTTATCATAAGGACATAAATTAAATATAAATCAGTAATGTACAAAAGCTTACAGTTAAAAAATTCTTTTCTTAAGGATATATGAATTACTAAACCCTTAACTAAAGGAATCGATAGATTATTTAATAAACTTTGTTGCCTATTAAACATAACCTAATTATAAAAACTAAAGTATAATTATTTAATGATTAACGGCTCTTAAAAATATTTTTTCTTTTTTGAAGGTTATAACTATCATAAAAAAGCTTTTATTGTTATTCGCCTTACCCACGCCAAGATATCCTGCTATATATCGGATTGTTCTATTTTTAACAGAACGCACAAGTTCAATTTTAATCACAAGGCCATCTTCAGGAATCGTGTTGGTGAATACTATTTGGTTGATATATAAGTATATAACCAATCTTATTTCATAGTTCAAGATATGGCACCGAATTGGGTTGAAGTCACATATCCCAAGTAACAGAAATGAATCTTGCTTTTCTTCATCAAAATATCCAAAAAATTTTATTTGAGTCATAAATTGGTAATTTACATCATTCCAAATAATTTGGTTTTGATTACAAAAGATTATATGCAGATTTTCTGGCTATATTCTACAAAAAAATATAAAGGGTACCTCTGATAGCTAAATATCCAGAACTTTGAATTACATTTGTTAGATATGAATGAGTGAATTCATACATAAATTTTTTTCTGAATTTTTTTGACAGCATCTCGTAGCCAAAAACAATATTATAAAACAGAAATAACTTCTCGTAAGCAGGACGTCTGGTGTGGTTATATGGTGAAACTATCATTTTGTTTGAAAATATGACAAAATTTCCTATCAATGAAGTCCAAGCTTCATGCCCAATAACTTTGATTAATTTGTTCTGGCCTTTATAAAAATTGTGAAACTTATTTTTAATATATCTTTTTCTATGAAATTCATATATCTTGCAATAAGCAAAGGACGAAGAACATAGTGCAATTAGATTAATATATTTTCTGGAAATATTAAATTCATGGTTCTCATTCATGATATTCTGGAAATGAAGATTGAAATCTATTAATCATAATACTGAGTTTAAAAATATACCGCTTTTGTTTTCGTTTTTGTATTCATTAACGGAATAATCGAGTTTAGGTACTATATTTTGTAAAATATATCAAATATATTACCAATTTTTAATTTATCAGTTTTTATTCTAACAAACCTAGATGGAACCTTTAGAAAACTAAAAATGAAAACAAGATAACGTCCGTTAAGAGTTTCATCCACGTTTTTTAAATAGAAATATGTTTTTCTATCTGTTTCCGAATTGAAATAATAGATAGTGTACAAGCTATCATTATTCCAAAAAGTATATATTTTTATTGGATTGACTTTTTTTATACTTGAGATTGCATAAACTTCCCAAAGTACATATTCGGTTGGTATATTTTTAAAAATATAAGAAACTGTTCCGTGTAACAGCAATGTCAGGTTAACTGGAGTAATTCTAATTGGTATGTATGGACCGCTATTTCTTCTACTTAGATCTAAAACTGTTAAAGATTTATTTGATGGTTTTATTAAAATTTTAAGATATTTGTTTCTTAAACAAAAGAGAAAACTATATAAAAATTTTTTATTTAATAATTAATAAATATAAAGATATATATAGATTGTGTATTAAAATAGAAGCTATTATATAGAGCGGAGTGTAAGTCAACTTTTGTATATATTAAAAACAAAATTTATTAAATAATTATTTTTTTGGGAAATTTATCAAAAGTATTTGATCTTAGTAAAATAATTCAATAATTAATTTAATAAACAATAAATTTTGAATAACCATTGAATGAAAACTTCAAGAATGTATTTAAGAAATGTCATCACTTTTTAAAAACTGTAATGAATTCCTTAGTATATATGGAAATGAATCATAAAAAATTATCATTAAGAAATATGAATTCGTTTTATTCAATTATTACCCATAATAACTCCCCACCTA
Source organism: Sphaeromyxa zaharoni (assembly GCA_001455285.1). Lineage (NCBI taxonomy): Eukaryota > Metazoa > Cnidaria > Myxozoa > Bivalvulida > Sphaeromyxidae > Sphaeromyxa > Sphaeromyxa zaharoni. Next base: position 8,487 of record LDMZ01020957.1, on the reverse strand, counting down.
CAACAATAATTATATTTTATTGTTCTTCATTTTTTTGTAATTAGATGCTACTTTTATATTAAGTTTTTGGCCATAGAAATTAAGTTGTGTGAATTCCGAATAGAATTTTTGATAAATATTGGAATATAGTAGGACTTAATCAAAAAATATTATGAAAGAACTCGGGTCAAGGGAACCTTACTATAACTCCTACTAACAACTTATAACAAATTGAATATAAATGACTGTTACGCTCATTGGTGTTGTTCAAATAGGTACTTATTATTAGATTTCCATAATTTTTTATAACAAACATGCCTTTAACATTCGAGTATATACGGCAAATCTAAACGGCATGCCAGAAAAGCATATATTTTTAATATTTTTTTAAAATGGTTTGAGTAATGTTGTCATTATCAATTTATTCTATTAGTTGAATATTATGCCCTATCCAAAGAATTAATAATGATATAGAAATATCGAAAATTGAGTTTATATAATTTTATCAATATAAAATTAATTAAAAAAATTTGAATGGTGGCACAATTAAATCAATAATTTATAAATTGATATAATTGGAATAACAAATATACATATGTTATGTTGTCTTGACTTAAACATTTTTCCGATAAAAGTTATAGCATAGACAAGTGATCACTTCAAAACTGTGATGGAATATTTAACACAAATTCACAGTAAGTCTATATATCAGTAATTACAATAAATAATTTCTGAACTTCCCTTTATTTATGTTTTTTGCATATACTTCCTTTGTTATGATAGTATTTTCGTTAAATCTGTTCTATCATTTAACCTTTATCAGTTTAAGTCAGGTTTTGATTACAAAATGAATTATATTAATAATTTGAGGTGTAATTGTATTCCATAATTAAAATACATAGAATAAAATATTTTTCTAAATGCCTACAGACTAAAAAAGTATTTATCTTTAAAAATATCGTTAAAAATATTTGTAAAAAACTTCAAAAATGGAATATATAAAATTATATAGCTGATAATGAACATGCAGATTGAAGCAAAGTTAAATAACGAGTTGTTCGGATCTTCGAAAAATTAAGTGTCGATGTCAATTTGCAAAAAACTAAATGGAGCTAATTTTTTCCATCATTAGGTCCCATCAATTGAGAATTATATTTTGATGCCACTACAAATTGTAGAATTAACAATTTTAATGAAAGTGGAAATTTTAAAAGAATGTGTAACAAATACTTTTATTATTTAGAACAGTATTTTCAAAATTCTTATCCAGCTTTGTCACATTTTTAAATTTTAATTTACATTGATATACCAAAATTTTTTTCTTAATATATTTTTACAATGGACATTTGAAATACAGCGTAGATAAATATATGTGAAAGAAAAGCAATATTAAAATATTATTAAACTCCCGAAAATATTTAGATAATAATTACATATTAACTGAAAATGATTTGCCCTATGGACAATCTTGAAAATTTATTATTCTAGAGCGTCGAAAGAAATTTAAATATTATTCACCCTGGTTATCAAGGATTTTGAAATCATTTTTGATACAAAAAATATTTTAATTAACCGATTCTATTAACGTATGCACAGTTTTGTACATATTCGCTGATACATAATTTGAAAAATGTAGCTTCTAAATATTTTTAAATATCTATTACATAAAATTTTTTTTCTTGTTTAAGAAATAAGGAAAAAAAATACTTAATTACTCCATAAAATTAATATTTATAATTATGATAAACCCCTACAGACAGCAATCCATTTAAATATTATGACGTTATAGGGATTATTTATATTGGAGATTCAAAATGTTTAAATTCAGTTCAATTCATGAAACAAAAATCTTTTTTTAAAATAATTAATCAAATTAATTATAATTTTTATTATTTTTTACATAAGTAAAAAATATTTAAGAGGTATGTTTAGTGAGAACGAAGGCCAATATTGGTAGCGTAACCCAAGTACAAGGGTAGGTAATGGGGGTTGTTTTAGTGGGTGAAATTCCTACACTACCTGTCAAACGCTCTGGGAGGCTATGACTGGCGCCTAACCTGACACGAAAGCGGGCTGGAGGTGAGTCCCATCTCTCTGAACCGCCTCCGAAATCATAAGGTGCAGGTAAGGGTTTTTTCCTCCATAGCTAAGAAAAAAAGAGGTATGTTTAGTTCATTCCTGATGGTTTCAATAACCAAATAAAATTAACACTTGTTAAGTCTTTGGCAAAGTTTTCTGAAATATCAATATCAAAGAAAAATATTTAATATTATTTTATGAGCTTGTACATATTTATGGCTTAACATCATAATTTTAAATAACTTTAACAGCCTTTAAAACTCTTTTTTAGCACATATTGTTAGCTGTATAAGTTTTACTATTTCAATTTAAAATCTTTAATAAATAATCCGAAATATATCTTTCTGCTTTGTTGTCATAACCTTGTTACTTTTTTAAATATTATAAAACAAAATTAACAAAAATATTCTTATAATTTGTTCATTACTAATTGATCTCTTTTAACATTGAAAGCCTTATTTGTATCCATGTTACTATATTAACTAATTATATTTTAATCCCTTATTTCGATCACTATCTAATTTACCAGTGAAGGTTGTTAATTAGGTAAGTGTAAAGTTTACCATTGTAAAAGTCATGAGGTCAAATGAAAATGAATTGTCAAGAACCATTTTTTTGTAAATTTTAAAAACTTTTGTTCAGCTTTTAATTAATTTCTTACAAATTTTTATCTGCATGACAAAAAGTTTACCCGAGTCCATGGCAAAAAGTAAAAAATAAGAATTATCCATCAATAAACTAAAATTCCCTTGTTTTTTAGTATCATTTTAAAATTTGCAAAATTTTACTACACAATGTGAGAATGCAATTTAGCCATCATTGGCTATATTTTAATAATCACTGAACTGAATTGGTAAGCATAACTTTATTCACGCAACCAATTATATCCAAGAACATTGCCAATACGATAGAAACAAAAATTATATACCAAATGATAACATGTAGAAAACTTTTATAGAAGTTAGCATAAGTTTTAGATTTAGAAAATATTTTTAGCTCCTATTATCGTGGATATTACAGGACACCAAAATAAAAATATTAAATATGCCGAGAGGTATGACATGAGCTTCATTTAGAAATATTTATATAGAAATTTACTGGTATCCTGCCCCAATCTCAACAGTGCCACGTGAACGAAAGATTGATCAAACCACTCTCGGAAAAATGATTTTATTAAATATTATCTCGTTTTTTGTAATGACTCAATATAGGCAGAAATCTCTTTATTTGATTTTCTCGTTTCAAAGCAAACAAGTATGCGTAACTAGATATTGACTAAAAAGAAATAAAAATATTATTTAAAAAGGGATCTAATTTGAAATTTGTTACAAATAATATGTTTGATCTTTTCTCATTTATCAATATATAATCTAATCAAAAAGGTTCCCAGCAAAATACCTATAATATCATTTTAACGAATTTAAGAGAAAAAGATAAATTATTTTTTTAGGTCTCGATTTTCTACATATTTAAATCTTTGAGAACTTTTTATTTGGCTGTCGAATTGTAAATTGTTACTATCATTGTAATATTGTATTCTGTGATTAAACTTTGGAAAATTAAAGCATTAAAATATTATAATTGTAACAAACTACGAACAATTTAAAGCGAGTTTCTTTAACAGCAGAAAAATTGTAGGATTAAAAATTATTTTGAATTAAAGAATGTTAAAGAGCTGTTCATAAGTTATTATAACATATATAAAATTAAAAACATACAAAACCGGCCCCTACAAAATAACAAACTTAAGCATCTTTTCAATTTACCATTAACTTTTTTAATTTAGTTTTATAAAATTTGTCAGGTTTAATGTTATAATTTAGACTTATTTATACTTGGCAAAATTAAGATTTATGTAACTAACAATAAACAATTAAGAGGATCTTTTCAGAGTTAAAAATTTTTTAAAAAATCTGTTTAGATAGCGGGAATTTTACAATAAATGTCAACTTTGAGTAGATTAAATAAAATAAACCTTCAGTGTATATGATAATATAAATTTCTAGAGTCAAAAATTAGTACAGGCAGTAAAATTTTTTATTCAGTTTAAGCTTAGTTTGGGTGTTATTATTTTTGTTAAGGCTAATCTGTTTTGTTTAATACATATCACATCAGAATGCAAAGTTCAATAGTTGACTAACATGACAAAAATTTGATCCATCAAAAGCTTTAAATACGGTTCAATTTACAAGCAAAAATAATTAAAAGGTTTAATTCGCTAAAAAAGGCATTATTAATTGTTGAAAATAGATTTAGAGTTTAAAATATATATTAAACGATGGAAGAAATAGATAAATCCAATCTATTTCTCCGTTACATTTTTATTATTAGGACATTACATAATGTACATACCAAAGTGGATCAATTGGGATATTCCAGAAAAATATTGTCCATTTTTAATAATAAAGACTTTAAATATTATCAACAATTTATCAATTAAGAGCTTTGGAAAGAATTTTGCCCTATCCTTTGTAACAGTGCGGAAAAGACTACTTCTTGTAAAGTTAATATGATTCTTATGCCATGGATCTATTTCATACTTTTCACAGAAGGGAGTGCCATCCTTTCTAATTGTGTGAAAAGCGATTTCAACACTGTTAACCCATGGAACATTCTGATACTTCCATGTAATATATTTTTTCTTTAGTTTTATTTTAAACAGAATATCTAAATATCGTTACTTTTATTATATATTTAAATGTACTTTCTGAGTATATTTGGGTAGATGTAATATAAAAGGGTTTATTATTGATATAGCAAACTGCGAAAAAAATTTTATTCAGAAGATATTCGCTACTGTTCATATATACGGAAACCAATGAACGTGTTTTGTTTTGATAAAAAAATTCGAAAGTTTTGTTCGTTCCAAAATTAAATATTTGGTTTGATGCATTTCTGTTGATGGCTAAGACTTTTAAACTCAATTCTGTGAAACAAAGTCCAACTCTCGATATAAGTACTTTATCCATTAAATCAAAAGTAATATTGAATCGAGAGTTCATATATATTTGAGAATTTTCAAGTAAGTAAATTCCTTAAGAAACTGAAAAAGGAATCAATATTATAAAATTACCATATTTTTTTAATTTTTTTAGCTCAATAGGATCTTCTTCAAATAAATCTAATAAATTTATTCTTAATAATTCTTCCTTACCCACAAGTATTGAACCTGAGAAACTACTCAATTCTTTTTTTGACCTACCTTTTCTTTTATAAAACACAAATTTTAATTTGTTTTCAGTGTAATCGGGAGTTATTCCATAAATAATAAATTTATTCTCTTTTTTAGAGTAAAAACTTTTTGAGCAAATAAATGCGAAATTTGTTGTTGATTCATCATTCCGAAATATTTCAGTACTAGTATCCGAATCTTTGTATAATCGATAAACACTTTTTAACTGGTAGTTCGAAGGAACATTTTTAAATGTAAACTTTAAAATTCCATTAATTCCACAAGATGGATTGATCGGCTCAACTTCTATATTTGGTAAATTCTTGGGACCAAAATCTAAGTGAATTAGAATTCTATTCCTAAATTTTAAGGAATAAATAGTGTAAAAGAATATTATTAACCCATTACAGTTCACATGGATATTTAAGAAAATAAATAAATAAATTTCATGGTCCCAAGAAACTTAAAAATTTAACAAAAGTAAACCAAATCCAACTAGTACGGATTTGCTTACTAATTTTTAATGCTGTTGTACAGATAAAAAACATAAAATACAATCAAACATCGATAATACACATAGTAATCAGAGTTCATGTTATATAAACTCGGTTATAGAAGGAATCAAATGTATAGTCCACATTCAAAAATGGCAATAATAAATATTCAATTAGATATTTAGGTAGGATGCATATTATATTTAGTTAACAGCTATTTATTAATAAATAACAAACCACTGTTAAGACAAAACTAATTAATTTATAAGATTCAAATATACTATGTTTAAATATTATAGTGTTGTTGATAGGCACATTACAAGCACGTGTTAACGTAATGCAACTATATATGTCATTTTGCCGAAATAAAGTTATTAAAAATTTAAAGGTACTCGATATGCATGGTGTATTAAGAGTTTTAATAGTAGTATTTTTTCTCTTCAAACAAGTAACATAATGTCATCTGTTTTGTTCCGATTCTGTCTACATTTTTGGTTAATAAATAATAATAATTTCTGAAAATTTTTACTACAGATGATGTCATAGCCTTCACTACAAATTCATGGAATATGGTTAGCTTTGTTACAGTAATTTCAAGCCGTTCTTATAGTTCCATACTTGTTAATGTAGCAAGATCACTTCAATGAATTCACTTCACTAAAAGAATTGATGCAATATTGATTAACAGTGAATCTGTACCATTCTTTTATTTAATTTTACCCTTTAATAGGTAATATATTGTTTGATATTTTAAGGTTATCCATATTCTCATACTACATAAAATAAAATATCTTTGTTAAAAATTTTTCTATTTTTCAGAAATAAAATTCAATTTCAATATGAATAAAACTCACTTATTTCAAATATACCAGAGTGTGATTCAAGGAAGTCATTTTTCATATAATACTTCATAAGAATTTTAAATAAAAAATATCCATGAAATTGAGAATTTTGAACTTTGATAGTGTTTTCACCAATTTCCAAAAATAAATTCCTCATATTATGTTCAATATCACAGCTGGATGTGAAATGATTACACGTTCCAACGGTTATGAATTCATTGGTCCTACTTTTTCCATCATAGATTAGTAACTGATGGATTTCTATTAATGTACTGTATTGTATGTCCCAACTAATTTTCGTTTCAATACCTCTGTATATTTTTACGTTATCTAGGTGATATATCATTTTTGATAGAATATTGTTACATGGTTCTTTTTTATTCCGAACAGGTATGTACCGAGCTATATATTCAATATTACTTTGAAGACACGCAAATATCAACCTTTTAGAAGAGTTGATTCCATCTAAATATGACAGAGTAAATCTAAAATTAAGATTTTTATCTTGAGTATAAAGGTATTTTAGCGAAAAGAATGATGTAGCAATGGTTCGATTTCCTTCAACAATTGGAAATTTTTCACAAGATTTATTGAAGCCTTTACAATTCAATAATTGAATCTTCGTAACTCTGCTTCCATCTTTCAATTCAGCTTTAATATATAAAGAAAATGTTTCATTTCGATCAATGGAGCTGTCATGTATTGCTACAACTAACCATAACCTCAGTACAATAACTATAATAAAAATACCGTTTAATCGTTCTGAAGTGAGTTTAACTGGGTCCTCCAACCTTGGAACTAAAACTTTTAATATTAACTCACTACTTTATACTAATATGGATTTCATTCGAGCATATCACTTCGGGTTTCGCTGGTGTGGTAGGGTCAAAGGTAAAGCACAATCTCGCTCCATTGAATTCCACTGATAGATCATATAAAATGAAACGATTAGAAGTGATTTTATACAAATATGAAAAGAGCAACCCATGTTTTTGAATTGTTAAAAGGTCATTTCGGAATAAATACTTTTCAACCCCATTCACTAAGATTAAAGTAACATTATGTAAAGTAGAAAGATCAGCCAGGTTTCGAATCACAAATTCTAATTTTCCGTGAACCCTTGTTTTCGGATTATTTGGCAAAATATTTCGACAAAAAATTTTCATAAATGCTAAAATACTATAAACGAAATCAGTAATAATACCTAGTATTAGGAAGAAATACATTTTAATCAGCATATTCTGTTTATGAATCAAGATCAAAATTTGGAAAAATAAGATACGAGTAACAAAATAATTGCACAGTTTATGATTTATGGGACGGGATTATTACATGATTCGTGGCCAACATACATCAGTTATATACATTTTAAATAGGTTATCTATAATAATACTCACAAGGAAAAATCAAGCTTGAACTAAAAATTCATATTATTGAAATACGTGAAATAAAAAATAATTATTTTTCTTGAAAAAATTAAAACCTTAATAAAATTATTAGCTTTCAATTTATGTTTGTGGATTGTGCAAGACCAGTAATACACATGTAAAAAACATGTATGAAATAAATCTTGAACTTTTTCAAGTTTTTACTTAAATCTATTAACTTTTCGATTGATACAATACTAAGACTTAAATTACTAATTTTAATTTAGTGAAAATACAAATTTAAATCACAGAAAAATATGATCAATTTTAGCTTAATAATTCAATATTATTTCTCTGATAGTAGTAATTTGTTATCAACTACTAAATCATTGATCATGAAAAGTGAACAAAATATCCAAAGTATGACACATCACTATAAACACGTCCGACTATTAAAATTTCAAGAGTAAATTCTTGCCCATATTGTCCTTTTGGAAATTATTTTTAAGTTTAAGCCTCTGTATTATATTTTTTATATAAATAGTTAGCAAAAA
>LDMZ01020956.1:0-10763 GCA_001455285.1 Sphaeromyxa zaharoni | reverse complement strand
TTACATTTATTTTAAATTTATTTCTTTGTAATATTTTCTTTTTAATCCAACTGATCAGCGCAACTATCCCATAAAATGGTTCGCATCATCACCTATTGTCATAGTGATTCACATCTTAAATCAACAAAATAACAGTACCACGTGTAATTAATAATTTATTCCTTTTCTATTTATTTTCGTACCTAAAGTCTAGAAATATCTCCAGTTAAAGGAAAAATATTTTTTATAATTCATGATACAAAGGTCACTTTGTTTAGAATGTTGTAACAATAATTTTTCAAGAAACCATACATTTATACTTATCATAAGGACATAAATTAAATATAAATCAGTAATGTACAAAAGCTTACAGTTAAAAAATTCTTTTCTTAAGGATATATGAATTACTAAACCCTTAACTAAAGGAATCGATAGATTATTTAATAAACTTTGTTGCCTATTAAACATAACCTAATTATAAAAACTAAAGTATAATTATTTAATGATTAACGGCTCTTAAAAATATTTTTTCTTTTTTGAAGGTTATAACTATCATAAAAAAGCTTTTATTGTTATTCGCCTTACCCACGCCAAGATATCCTGCTATATATCGGATTGTTCTATTTTTAACAGAACGCACAAGTTCAATTTTAATCACAAGGCCATCTTCAGGAATCGTGTTGGTGAATACTATTTGGTTGATATATAAGTATATAACCAATCTTATTTCATAGTTCAAGATATGGCACCGAATTGGGTTGAAGTCACATATCCCAAGTAACAGAAATGAATCTTGCTTTTCTTCATCAAAATATCCAAAAAATTTTATTTGAGTCATAAATTGGTAATTTACATCATTCCAAATAATTTGGTTTTGATTACAAAAGATTATATGCAGATTTTCTGGCTATATTCTACAAAAAAATATAAAGGGTACCTCTGATAGCTAAATATCCAGAACTTTGAATTACATTTGTTAGATATGAATGAGTGAATTCATACATAAATTTTTTTCTGAATTTTTTTGACAGCATCTCGTAGCCAAAAACAATATTATAAAACAGAAATAACTTCTCGTAAGCAGGACGTCTGGTGTGGTTATATGGTGAAACTATCATTTTGTTTGAAAATATGACAAAATTTCCTATCAATGAAGTCCAAGCTTCATGCCCAATAACTTTGATTAATTTGTTCTGGCCTTTATAAAAATTGTGAAACTTATTTTTAATATATCTTTTTCTATGAAATTCATATATCTTGCAATAAGCAAAGGACGAAGAACATAGTGCAATTAGATTAATATATTTTCTGGAAATATTAAATTCATGGTTCTCATTCATGATATTCTGGAAATGAAGATTGAAATCTATTAATCATAATACTGAGTTTAAAAATATACCGCTTTTGTTTTCGTTTTTGTATTCATTAACGGAATAATCGAGTTTAGGTACTATATTTTGTAAAATATATCAAATATATTACCAATTTTTAATTTATCAGTTTTTATTCTAACAAACCTAGATGGAACCTTTAGAAAACTAAAAATGAAAACAAGATAACGTCCGTTAAGAGTTTCATCCACGTTTTTTAAATAGAAATATGTTTTTCTATCTGTTTCCGAATTGAAATAATAGATAGTGTACAAGCTATCATTATTCCAAAAAGTATATATTTTTATTGGATTGACTTTTTTTATACTTGAGATTGCATAAACTTCCCAAAGTACATATTCGGTTGGTATATTTTTAAAAATATAAGAAACTGTTCCGTGTAACAGCAATGTCAGGTTAACTGGAGTAATTCTAATTGGTATGTATGGACCGCTATTTCTTCTACTTAGATCTAAAACTGTTAAAGATTTATTTGATGGTTTTATTAAAATTTTAAGATATTTGTTTCTTAAACAAAAGAGAAAACTATATAAAAATTTTTTATTTAATAATTAATAAATATAAAGATATATATAGATTGTGTATTAAAATAGAAGCTATTATATAGAGCGGAGTGTAAGTCAACTTTTGTATATATTAAAAACAAAATTTATTAAATAATTATTTTTTTGGGAAATTTATCAAAAGTATTTGATCTTAGTAAAATAATTCAATAATTAATTTAATAAACAATAAATTTTGAATAACCATTGAATGAAAACTTCAAGAATGTATTTAAGAAATGTCATCACTTTTTAAAAACTGTAATGAATTCCTTAGTATATATGGAAATGAATCATAAAAAATTATCATTAAGAAATATGAATTCGTTTTATTCAATTATTACCCATAATAACTCCCCACCTACAACAATAATTATATTTTATTGTTCTTCATTTTTTTGTAATTAGATGCTACTTTTATATTAAGTTTTTGGCCATAGAAATTAAGTTGTGTGAATTCCGAATAGAATTTTTGATAAATATTGGAATATAGTAGGACTTAATCAAAAAATATTATGAAAGAACTCGGGTCAAGGGAACCTTACTATAACTCCTACTAACAACTTATAACAAATTGAATATAAATGACTGTTACGCTCATTGGTGTTGTTCAAATAGGTACTTATTATTAGATTTCCATAATTTTTTATAACAAACATGCCTTTAACATTCGAGTATATACGGCAAATCTAAACGGCATGCCAGAAAAGCATATATTTTTAATATTTTTTTAAAATGGTTTGAGTAATGTTGTCATTATCAATTTATTCTATTAGTTGAATATTATGCCCTATCCAAAGAATTAATAATGATATAGAAATATCGAAAATTGAGTTTATATAATTTTATCAATATAAAATTAATTAAAAAAATTTGAATGGTGGCACAATTAAATCAATAATTTATAAATTGATATAATTGGAATAACAAATATACATATGTTATGTTGTCTTGACTTAAACATTTTTCCGATAAAAGTTATAGCATAGACAAGTGATCACTTCAAAACTGTGATGGAATATTTAACACAAATTCACAGTAAGTCTATATATCAGTAATTACAATAAATAATTTCTGAACTTCCCTTTATTTATGTTTTTTGCATATACTTCCTTTGTTATGATAGTATTTTCGTTAAATCTGTTCTATCATTTAACCTTTATCAGTTTAAGTCAGGTTTTGATTACAAAATGAATTATATTAATAATTTGAGGTGTAATTGTATTCCATAATTAAAATACATAGAATAAAATATTTTTCTAAATGCCTACAGACTAAAAAAGTATTTATCTTTAAAAATATCGTTAAAAATATTTGTAAAAAACTTCAAAAATGGAATATATAAAATTATATAGCTGATAATGAACATGCAGATTGAAGCAAAGTTAAATAACGAGTTGTTCGGATCTTCGAAAAATTAAGTGTCGATGTCAATTTGCAAAAAACTAAATGGAGCTAATTTTTTCCATCATTAGGTCCCATCAATTGAGAATTATATTTTGATGCCACTACAAATTGTAGAATTAACAATTTTAATGAAAGTGGAAATTTTAAAAGAATGTGTAACAAATACTTTTATTATTTAGAACAGTATTTTCAAAATTCTTATCCAGCTTTGTCACATTTTTAAATTTTAATTTACATTGATATACCAAAATTTTTTTCTTAATATATTTTTACAATGGACATTTGAAATACAGCGTAGATAAATATATGTGAAAGAAAAGCAATATTAAAATATTATTAAACTCCCGAAAATATTTAGATAATAATTACATATTAACTGAAAATGATTTGCCCTATGGACAATCTTGAAAATTTATTATTCTAGAGCGTCGAAAGAAATTTAAATATTATTCACCCTGGTTATCAAGGATTTTGAAATCATTTTTGATACAAAAAATATTTTAATTAACCGATTCTATTAACGTATGCACAGTTTTGTACATATTCGCTGATACATAATTTGAAAAATGTAGCTTCTAAATATTTTTAAATATCTATTACATAAAATTTTTTTTCTTGTTTAAGAAATAAGGAAAAAAAATACTTAATTACTCCATAAAATTAATATTTATAATTATGATAAACCCCTACAGACAGCAATCCATTTAAATATTATGACGTTATAGGGATTATTTATATTGGAGATTCAAAATGTTTAAATTCAGTTCAATTCATGAAACAAAAATCTTTTTTTAAAATAATTAATCAAATTAATTATAATTTTTATTATTTTTTACATAAGTAAAAAATATTTAAGAGGTATGTTTAGTGAGAACGAAGGCCAATATTGGTAGCGTAACCCAAGTACAAGGGTAGGTAATGGGGGTTGTTTTAGTGGGTGAAATTCCTACACTACCTGTCAAACGCTCTGGGAGGCTATGACTGGCGCCTAACCTGACACGAAAGCGGGCTGGAGGTGAGTCCCATCTCTCTGAACCGCCTCCGAAATCATAAGGTGCAGGTAAGGGTTTTTTCCTCCATAGCTAAGAAAAAAAGAGGTATGTTTAGTTCATTCCTGATGGTTTCAATAACCAAATAAAATTAACACTTGTTAAGTCTTTGGCAAAGTTTTCTGAAATATCAATATCAAAGAAAAATATTTAATATTATTTTATGAGCTTGTACATATTTATGGCTTAACATCATAATTTTAAATAACTTTAACAGCCTTTAAAACTCTTTTTTAGCACATATTGTTAGCTGTATAAGTTTTACTATTTCAATTTAAAATCTTTAATAAATAATCCGAAATATATCTTTCTGCTTTGTTGTCATAACCTTGTTACTTTTTTAAATATTATAAAACAAAATTAACAAAAATATTCTTATAATTTGTTCATTACTAATTGATCTCTTTTAACATTGAAAGCCTTATTTGTATCCATGTTACTATATTAACTAATTATATTTTAATCCCTTATTTCGATCACTATCTAATTTACCAGTGAAGGTTGTTAATTAGGTAAGTGTAAAGTTTACCATTGTAAAAGTCATGAGGTCAAATGAAAATGAATTGTCAAGAACCATTTTTTTGTAAATTTTAAAAACTTTTGTTCAGCTTTTAATTAATTTCTTACAAATTTTTATCTGCATGACAAAAAGTTTACCCGAGTCCATGGCAAAAAGTAAAAAATAAGAATTATCCATCAATAAACTAAAATTCCCTTGTTTTTTAGTATCATTTTAAAATTTGCAAAATTTTACTACACAATGTGAGAATGCAATTTAGCCATCATTGGCTATATTTTAATAATCACTGAACTGAATTGGTAAGCATAACTTTATTCACGCAACCAATTATATCCAAGAACATTGCCAATACGATAGAAACAAAAATTATATACCAAATGATAACATGTAGAAAACTTTTATAGAAGTTAGCATAAGTTTTAGATTTAGAAAATATTTTTAGCTCCTATTATCGTGGATATTACAGGACACCAAAATAAAAATATTAAATATGCCGAGAGGTATGACATGAGCTTCATTTAGAAATATTTATATAGAAATTTACTGGTATCCTGCCCCAATCTCAACAGTGCCACGTGAACGAAAGATTGATCAAACCACTCTCGGAAAAATGATTTTATTAAATATTATCTCGTTTTTTGTAATGACTCAATATAGGCAGAAATCTCTTTATTTGATTTTCTCGTTTCAAAGCAAACAAGTATGCGTAACTAGATATTGACTAAAAAGAAATAAAAATATTATTTAAAAAGGGATCTAATTTGAAATTTGTTACAAATAATATGTTTGATCTTTTCTCATTTATCAATATATAATCTAATCAAAAAGGTTCCCAGCAAAATACCTATAATATCATTTTAACGAATTTAAGAGAAAAAGATAAATTATTTTTTTAGGTCTCGATTTTCTACATATTTAAATCTTTGAGAACTTTTTATTTGGCTGTCGAATTGTAAATTGTTACTATCATTGTAATATTGTATTCTGTGATTAAACTTTGGAAAATTAAAGCATTAAAATATTATAATTGTAACAAACTACGAACAATTTAAAGCGAGTTTCTTTAACAGCAGAAAAATTGTAGGATTAAAAATTATTTTGAATTAAAGAATGTTAAAGAGCTGTTCATAAGTTATTATAACATATATAAAATTAAAAACATACAAAACCGGCCCCTACAAAATAACAAACTTAAGCATCTTTTCAATTTACCATTAACTTTTTTAATTTAGTTTTATAAAATTTGTCAGGTTTAATGTTATAATTTAGACTTATTTATACTTGGCAAAATTAAGATTTATGTAACTAACAATAAACAATTAAGAGGATCTTTTCAGAGTTAAAAATTTTTTAAAAAATCTGTTTAGATAGCGGGAATTTTACAATAAATGTCAACTTTGAGTAGATTAAATAAAATAAACCTTCAGTGTATATGATAATATAAATTTCTAGAGTCAAAAATTAGTACAGGCAGTAAAATTTTTTATTCAGTTTAAGCTTAGTTTGGGTGTTATTATTTTTGTTAAGGCTAATCTGTTTTGTTTAATACATATCACATCAGAATGCAAAGTTCAATAGTTGACTAACATGACAAAAATTTGATCCATCAAAAGCTTTAAATACGGTTCAATTTACAAGCAAAAATAATTAAAAGGTTTAATTCGCTAAAAAAGGCATTATTAATTGTTGAAAATAGATTTAGAGTTTAAAATATATATTAAACGATGGAAGAAATAGATAAATCCAATCTATTTCTCCGTTACATTTTTATTATTAGGACATTACATAATGTACATACCAAAGTGGATCAATTGGGATATTCCAGAAAAATATTGTCCATTTTTAATAATAAAGACTTTAAATATTATCAACAATTTATCAATTAAGAGCTTTGGAAAGAATTTTGCCCTATCCTTTGTAACAGTGCGGAAAAGACTACTTCTTGTAAAGTTAATATGATTCTTATGCCATGGATCTATTTCATACTTTTCACAGAAGGGAGTGCCATCCTTTCTAATTGTGTGAAAAGCGATTTCAACACTGTTAACCCATGGAACATTCTGATACTTCCATGTAATATATTTTTTCTTTAGTTTTATTTTAAACAGAATATCTAAATATCGTTACTTTTATTATATATTTAAATGTACTTTCTGAGTATATTTGGGTAGATGTAATATAAAAGGGTTTATTATTGATATAGCAAACTGCGAAAAAAATTTTATTCAGAAGATATTCGCTACTGTTCATATATACGGAAACCAATGAACGTGTTTTGTTTTGATAAAAAAATTCGAAAGTTTTGTTCGTTCCAAAATTAAATATTTGGTTTGATGCATTTCTGTTGATGGCTAAGACTTTTAAACTCAATTCTGTGAAACAAAGTCCAACTCTCGATATAAGTACTTTATCCATTAAATCAAAAGTAATATTGAATCGAGAGTTCATATATATTTGAGAATTTTCAAGTAAGTAAATTCCTTAAGAAACTGAAAAAGGAATCAATATTATAAAATTACCATATTTTTTTAATTTTTTTAGCTCAATAGGATCTTCTTCAAATAAATCTAATAAATTTATTCTTAATAATTCTTCCTTACCCACAAGTATTGAACCTGAGAAACTACTCAATTCTTTTTTTGACCTACCTTTTCTTTTATAAAACACAAATTTTAATTTGTTTTCAGTGTAATCGGGAGTTATTCCATAAATAATAAATTTATTCTCTTTTTTAGAGTAAAAACTTTTTGAGCAAATAAATGCGAAATTTGTTGTTGATTCATCATTCCGAAATATTTCAGTACTAGTATCCGAATCTTTGTATAATCGATAAACACTTTTTAACTGGTAGTTCGAAGGAACATTTTTAAATGTAAACTTTAAAATTCCATTAATTCCACAAGATGGATTGATCGGCTCAACTTCTATATTTGGTAAATTCTTGGGACCAAAATCTAAGTGAATTAGAATTCTATTCCTAAATTTTAAGGAATAAATAGTGTAAAAGAATATTATTAACCCATTACAGTTCACATGGATATTTAAGAAAATAAATAAATAAATTTCATGGTCCCAAGAAACTTAAAAATTTAACAAAAGTAAACCAAATCCAACTAGTACGGATTTGCTTACTAATTTTTAATGCTGTTGTACAGATAAAAAACATAAAATACAATCAAACATCGATAATACACATAGTAATCAGAGTTCATGTTATATAAACTCGGTTATAGAAGGAATCAAATGTATAGTCCACATTCAAAAATGGCAATAATAAATATTCAATTAGATATTTAGGTAGGATGCATATTATATTTAGTTAACAGCTATTTATTAATAAATAACAAACCACTGTTAAGACAAAACTAATTAATTTATAAGATTCAAATATACTATGTTTAAATATTATAGTGTTGTTGATAGGCACATTACAAGCACGTGTTAACGTAATGCAACTATATATGTCATTTTGCCGAAATAAAGTTATTAAAAATTTAAAGGTACTCGATATGCATGGTGTATTAAGAGTTTTAATAGTAGTATTTTTTCTCTTCAAACAAGTAACATAATGTCATCTGTTTTGTTCCGATTCTGTCTACATTTTTGGTTAATAAATAATAATAATTTCTGAAAATTTTTACTACAGATGATGTCATAGCCTTCACTACAAATTCATGGAATATGGTTAGCTTTGTTACAGTAATTTCAAGCCGTTCTTATAGTTCCATACTTGTTAATGTAGCAAGATCACTTCAATGAATTCACTTCACTAAAAGAATTGATGCAATATTGATTAACAGTGAATCTGTACCATTCTTTTATTTAATTTTACCCTTTAATAGGTAATATATTGTTTGATATTTTAAGGTTATCCATATTCTCATACTACATAAAATAAAATATCTTTGTTAAAAATTTTTCTATTTTTCAGAAATAAAATTCAATTTCAATATGAATAAAACTCACTTATTTCAAATATACCAGAGTGTGATTCAAGGAAGTCATTTTTCATATAATACTTCATAAGAATTTTAAATAAAAAATATCCATGAAATTGAGAATTTTGAACTTTGATAGTGTTTTCACCAATTTCCAAAAATAAATTCCTCATATTATGTTCAATATCACAGCTGGATGTGAAATGATTACACGTTCCAACGGTTATGAATTCATTGGTCCTACTTTTTCCATCATAGATTAGTAACTGATGGATTTCTATTAATGTACTGTATTGTATGTCCCAACTAATTTTCGTTTCAATACCTCTGTATATTTTTACGTTATCTAGGTGATATATCATTTTTGATAGAATATTGTTACATGGTTCTTTTTTATTCCGAACAGGTATGTACCGAGCTATATATTCAATATTACTTTGAAGACACGCAAATATCAACCTTTTAGAAGAGTTGATTCCATCTAAATATGACAGAGTAAATCTAAAATTAAGATTTTTATCTTGAGTATAAAGGTATTTTAGCGAAAAGAATGATGTAGCAATGGTTCGATTTCCTTCAACAATTGGAAATTTTTCACAAGATTTATTGAAGCCTTTACAATTCAATAATTGAATCTTCGTAACTCTGCTTCCATCTTTCAATTCAGCTTTAATATATAAAGAAAATGTTTCATTTCGATCAATGGAGCTGTCATGTATTGCTACAACTAACCATAACCTCAGTACAATAACTATAATAAAAATACCGTTTAATCGTTCTGAAGTGAGTTTAACTGGGTCCTCCAACCTTGGAACTAAAACTTTTAATATTAACTCACTACTTTATACTAATATGGATTTCATTCGAGCATATCACTTCGGGTTTCGCTGGTGTGGTAGGGTCAAAGGTAAAGCACAATCTCGCTCCATTGAATTCCACTGATAGATCATATAAAATGAAACGATTAGAAGTGATTTTATACAAATATGAAAAGAGCAACCCATGTTTTTGAATTGTTAAAAGGTCATTTCGGAATAAATACTTTTCAACCCCATTCACTAAGATTAAAGTAACATTATGTAAAGTAGAAAGATCAGCCAGGTTTCGAATCACAAATTCTAATTTTCCGTGAACCCTTGTTTTCGGATTATTTGGCAAAATATTTCGACAAAAAATTTTCATAAATGCTAAAATACTATAAACGAAATCAGTAATAATACCTAGTATTAGGAAGAAATACATTTTAATCAGCATATTCTGTTTATGAATCAAGATCAAAATTTGGAAAAATAAGATACGAGTAACAAAATAATTGCACAGTTTATGATTTATGGGACGGGATTATTACATGATTCGTGGCCAACATACATCAGTTATATACATTTTAAATAGGTTATCTATAATAATACTCACAAGGAAAAATCAAGCTTGAACTAAAAATTCATATTATTGAAATACGTGAAATAAAAAATAATTATTTTTCTTGAAAAAATTAAAACCTTAATAAAATTATTAGCTTTCAATTTATGTTTGTGGATTGTGCAAGACCAGTAATACACATGTAAAAAACATGTATGAAATAAATCTTGAACTTTTTCAAGTTTTTACTTAAATCTATTAACTTTTCGATTGATACAATACTAAGACTTAAATTACTAATTTTAATTTAGTGAAAATACAAATTTAAATCACAGAAAAATATGATCAATTTTAGCTTAATAATTCAATATTATTTCTCTGATAGTAGTAATTTGTTATCAACTACTAAATCATTGATCATGAAAAGTGAACAAAATATCCAAAGTATGACACATCACTATAAACACGTCCGACTATTAAAATTTCAAGAGTAAATTCTTGCCCATATTGTCCTTTTGGAAATTATTTTTAAGTTTAAGCCTCTGTATTATATTTTTTATATAAATAGTTAGCAAAAA
>LDMZ01020899.1:0-10003 GCA_001455285.1 Sphaeromyxa zaharoni | reverse complement strand
TTTTTTAATCTAAGACGTTGTATGTTTGAAAATTATTTAATGTTTAATACGTTAGATATAAATTTAATAATAACAGGGCCTCCTAAACTAATTTTGTAATAAAATTCTATGCAATCTGAGAAGATTCTTCATAATATTTTCTAAACTTTTAAAAATTTTATGTTCTAAAATATTTCGAGCAGGTTTTTAAACCTAAATTTCCTCAAATATATAATTTTAAAGCAATTCTTAATCAAATAATTAAAAAAACTATATTATTACATTTAATTATTCGATGACAATGATTTAAGACGAGCTTTATTTAATAAATCATTAATTGCAATTTAAAAACATACTTTTTGCATAGCTGTACATGATCGTCTGCTTCGACAAATCTATTATCATCATTACGTTATTTCATAGCTTGGTTAAAACATATTTGTTGTTTTAAACAATTTTTAAACATTAGAAAAATACTTTTTCATGCGTATATATTTCTGATCAATTTGCATTTATACAGCAAAATCATATATAATACATTACTTTTAAAATATTATATAACGTTTAAATATACTTAATTCCCATTTTGTGAATCCAATATATTTCCGAATATAAAACTCCCAGAAAAATTAATTTTAATAATATAATTTTCAAGAAAAAAAACTACTGTCAGATTAATATTCTATTCTTTTTAACTAGAGTTATTTTTTATTAAAAATTTTAACTCCAATCTATTGCGTCAATTGCAGAAATAGAAGATTCCGAACTTTTTTTACCCTTCAATTCTGTTTTTAAATATAAAAATGTTGATTAATTTTTTAAACTATTCAGGGATTTTTCCTTGGATTTACGATGTCGAAATAATATTTGGATATTCAGACTCCAGGTCAAAGAAAGTATCTGGAATAATTTAAAGTGAAATAATACTAATATAATGTTTTCATAAAAATAGATAGACTTAAGAAAAAATCTGGTTTTCATCATAAGATTATTATAAGCATTAAATCCGTCATTACAAAAATATTAGATTAAAATACATGGCAATTTTGAAAATGGCTTGTTAAGTAAAAATTACAATTTGAGGTAAGTACAATATTGTAGCCAAGACGTGTATGCTAAGGCGGATAAATTTTGCTTAAATAAAATTTTTTTTTAAAGAAGAGTAAAAATTACTATTTTTTATAATATAAATAAACGGTCTATTGAGACATCTCTTTTATAATTTTCTTGATAAATAACTCGAATTTTTGGAATTACTACATAAAAATACTGATGTTTTCATTAAATTAATAAATGAAACTTAATAATTGTTTTTAAGTTTAAATAAACATTACAAAGACTATAATTACTATTAAGAATAATGATTAAATTTCTGTTACTAAAAGTATGATGGACATAAGTTTTGGATATCCAGGTATCGCACAAATCTAAAACATTTTTACTTAGAAATGAATTACAAATTTCAATCAGCAAACAAAATTAACAAACTTAATAATATAGTCTTATTCAATAGCTTCATAAAAGCAGAATAATTTATAAATTTTAACCAAATAACATTAGATATTGATGAAGAATACACAGTTGATATAGATTTGAACAAATATATTCTTGTCTACTTCTTTTTTAATTTTTGACTGCAAAAATATTTGAAAATAGCATATTCAAAATAATTTTGATGTTTCTTATGTGATTAAATATCTTAACTGATGGAGGGATATTACAATATATGGATCACTCAAATTAATTATTAATATCTTTCATCTATTTATTAATTGTTAAAATACATTCCAAATAGTTACTGAAAAGTTCTTTCATTACCGTGATTTGTACGTGTTTACGTAAATATAATAAAAATAAATGTAAACAAGCTAAAATTTGTCTGGACGAAGTATACCGAACCATTTTAAACGGGAATTTACATATTTATGTGTAGGAAAAGAAAAGGAGTGAAACTCTTAAAAATAAATTTTTAGACCATGATTTTGATTTAAAATATAAAGCCATAATTTAGGTAGAAAAATGAAAAAGAAAAGTTGTATACTCTTTTCAATTATACAATCAAATAAAATGGTGATTACTGTAAAATGCTCTATAAATACAAATTTGATTTAATTTTTTTGTTTATCCTGTTTTCATACTATTTTATAGGTAGTGTAGTCTATGGAACCCATTTTATTATGTAATTAATTTTTTGCAAAAAAAGAGAAACATTTCATTCAATATCAGAAAACTACATCAAAAAATTATTGTAACTGAATTATAGTTAATAACTAAAAGTTTTAGAATGGAAATTCTTAATTTTGTTTTATTTTATTTAACACAACATAAAAAAAGTATTTCTTGAAAATTACATTATTTTATTAAATCAAATATATATCAATTTCGAAGATTAAGGATTATGAAAATATCGCAAGAAATCTATCATTTTCGTTAATTTTTCGATATGATGATTGAAAAAAAAAATTTTTTAATCTTTTATGATGTATTTATAAATTATTTTATTCATGAATTTAACATATTTGGTAGAATTATCAAAACTTCTATGCATCCGGGGATTTGCTTATCATTCTGCTGCACCTATGTTACAAAACTTAATAAAAAAGAAAAAACACCTACATGGCTAATTCTTTGGAACTTTACAATTTTATTAAAAAATCATTCAAGAAAAGTTGCCGTCTTAATTTATTATGTATGTTGAATATCTAAATTTTACAGAAAATAAAGAAATTTGCTATTTGGCGCT
The DNA here is from genome assembly GCA_001455285.1 of Sphaeromyxa zaharoni. NCBI lineage: Eukaryota > Metazoa > Cnidaria > Myxozoa > Bivalvulida > Sphaeromyxidae > Sphaeromyxa > Sphaeromyxa zaharoni. Next base: position 7,281 of record LDMZ01020899.1, on the reverse strand, counting down.
TTAAGAATATATACAGAAATATTATCCATAATTAAAATAATTTGTGACAACCTATTTCTTATGCATTTTATGAAAAAATTAACTTCTAAAACAATATATATTAGAGTTTTTTATATAAATTATAAATAATATTTTATAATTAAATTTTGTTATCTTTGGGATATGACAATAAATATAAAAAATACAGCTAATGCCACATCTAAGAATTTAGTTTCTTTTGTAAATTTATCAAAATAATTTATCAGTTTTATATAAAAAAACTATTTTTTCCTTATAAATATTTAAATCGAGCCTAAATTGATTATTTGATAAATTTCATGTTTCTTATAAAATTATAAAGCTCTTTCGTATGATTATTCCAAGAATTTACATTCCATATCCAAAAAAATTATAAAAAAATTTCTGTATAGGATATTCTCTCAATTTTTAAACATAAAGAAATGTTTCTTCTTCATCTTACTTATTATTGGAATTTTATTACAGCAATATTATATATATAAGTAGATTAAATGTAACTAAATTATATATTTTCTAAAATTTTATTGATTACAAAAACATTGTTCTTCATATTACTAAATACAGCAATAAAGTCAATTCTTGAGTGATAGTATAATATTTTTAAAGAGAAAAGTTATGAAAAGCCTATTTTTCAATCTCTCAAATAATTTTAATTTATTATAATTGTCACATTAATATTTAAAACTAAAATTATTAAAAAAAAATCTCTTTATTTTCACTCCATCTAAGATTAAAGATTTAATTTTTTATATAAATTCACTTTTAAAAATTTTTTCCATGAAAAAAAATATAAAAATTTTAATCATTATTCAAATATTTTATAAATTAATAATATATCCTTTAAAGATATAACTTAACCAAATATTATTTTATTAAAACGATTATCGCTGTTGCTTTCTTGTAATTAAAAATCTCTTCCATGTATCGATCAAATTTTTTACTTTAAATCTTATTGAAAAATATTCAGTTTCTAATTTACCTCATAGATACGAGCTATTTGTAAATTTTATGAAATGACAATTTAACAAGAAAATCAGTTCATCATGTCTTATAATTTACATCAGATAAATTAAATGTCTATTTGTGTATTTTAGTATATTTTCATAGAATAACAAACATGAAAGCATCTTTAAATATCAAGAAAAACACGTAATTGAAATTCTTATTACTTTTTGAAAAATAATTTTCAAATATTTCGGGAAATTTCGAAATATAATAAAATATAAGTTTTAATTGATAGGTTGAATATAATTAAAATTAAATATATTGTGATGCCCGACCGCGGCAGACCCAGTCTGCAACCGTCTCACATAAAGGGACCTAATTTTGGTTCCCCCACGGGCTTTAAACAGTCAGTGAGACGGCGAGTCGAGATCATTCCCAAAACCCATTTTAAATCGAAAATAGGAGTTACTACAATAATAAAAAGACTATGATCGCGTGCCGAGTTAACTATCACGTTTAAATATAATATATTCCGCTAATATTCGGCATCCTTCGGTTAGCCAACTAATATCGTGATCGGCTTATTGCGTCACGATAATATATTATATCATTTCTCTGTTTACTCTAGCAACGTAAAAATATTTTTAATATATTTTTTTCTAAATAACAGATATGTTAATTTCTTTTAGACTATTGACAAATTTATAATATTCTGTCAATAAAATAAATCTTTAAAGTCTAATAATCATACATTAACCATCTAAAACAGTTTTTATAAATCTTTGCTTAAATACTTAAGAATATGATCTCAAATTATTTAGGCAATTCAAGAGCTTATTATAAATAAGTTCATTGTTAATTTTAAAAGTAATTTTTATTATTTAATATGAACAAATAAACATATTTTTGAAATTGTAATGCCTTATTCTAATCATTTTTTTCTGATATTTTCAGTAAAAAATTAAAATTTATGTAAAAACACTATATTTTTTAATTATATAGATATTAAAAATTAAAATTTTAGTATAATTAAATTTTGTACCACTTTTTTTTATCCTGCTTAACTTTTGATTCATCAATTCCATTATTTGCAATATATAATTTTGGAATATCTATCCCAGATTCTATGAATATTTATTATTACTATATAAGGATCAATATATAAAAATCTTAATAAATTTTTTGGGTTTTAATAAGGAAAATTATTGAATAAAAAAGGAGAAAACGTTACACTTTTAATTCAAAATTTGTTCTATGCTGTTAATATACCGGACTCAATATATTTTTATTAATCATATTAGATTTACTGGAGTATTTTATATGCTACCAAATATATATCTTATATGAAAGTTCTCCAGTCGTTTTTTTAAATAAAAAATTCAGCTAATTATGAAATTTTTATTTTTTTAAAATTTTGACTGGAAAAAAATAAGAATTTAACACTATTTTATCTAAAAATCCAACATCTAATGAGCACTTATAATCTGCTTATAATAAAGTCTTTATTGCCATGTGTAGAACGTTTTAAATGAAATTATTAGAAATAAGAATCTTTTTTACCATAACACATATCTACTGAATCAAATATGAGTCATTGGGACATGAATATTTAATTTAAAAAAAAAATTTAATACAATGCCAATGAAGCAGCACTGCTAAATTAAATGGCTAGATTATTTAATATATTTATATATGTTAAACTGATCAAGAAGTTAATTTTTTATCTTTAGAACAATCATTTTAATGACGATTTCTTCATAATTTAAGAAAATACCTAAGCCTTGGAACAAAAAATCTGTTTAAAATTTTAGACATAGCAGTCAGCTTTATTATAAAAAAAATTAGGATAGTTTTTACCCACAAACGACTTTCCAAAGTAAAAATTATGTTCTTTTTTTCATTACTAATTTGGAGAGAATATTGAACGATAAACTGCTAACAAGCCAGCGTCAAAAAAATATAAGAAAATTTTAACTGTTAATCCGTATATTATGTTAGGAACGTACATAAATAGCTGTAGTTAATTAGCGGATATATTATGAACAAATTAGGTGAAAATGATGATTGGTTCTAAGAAGATAATTAATTAAATTTTTGAGAAACTGATTATTTAACTATTTAAACCAGACACAATAGCACTATTCTACTGGTTGCTATATTTTTTTTACAAAATATGCATTAAATGTTTAAGAAAAGCCTGTTTTGGGATAAGAAGAATTATGAGAAAAAGTTGTTAGTTTACCAAATCTCTTTTGTGTTATATTCTATCTTCTATAAATACTAACACAAGGAAAGCATGATAATAATATCTAATAATCCTTTTATATATAGAGAGATATTATCGTTGAGTTTTGTAAATAATTTTGCTGAATTTTTATTTTCTTGATGAATTGAGTATGTAACATTAAAATAAAGCATACATAGAAGAAAATTTAGATTAAAAAAAACTTTTTAAATATATTATTTATTTCAGAGAATATTCTATCAAGTAATAAGAAAAAGAGGATTTTTAGAAATGTTTGAATGGTAAAAAACAAAATCGTGCGCTTTTGTTTTTTTGATCATATGTTAATTTTGCTTAATACCAAAAATTAGAAAAAATTTCTAAAAATGTATCATCGAAAATACTCCTGATCTACTCTAATTTGGCAACCATGATAAAAAATACAAATTAAACGGATATATAATAAATTCACTTGGTAATTTTATTACATATATGGATTAAAATTTAATCCAAAAAATTTTTTATTACAATATAACGAATGTTACTAAACAAATTATAAAATAAAACATTTTTAATATTCTTTGCCCAAAAATAGCGATGTGAATTTGTTTAAGACTTTAAAAGTTGAATATATTTTATGAAAAGATGCTTACCGTTCATATATTTTCGAATTTTTCCGCAAGCAATACACTTTAATATTGTTGATATGCATTGTGTTTTTGGAGGAATCATATAAGTACAATCCAATGTTACGATAAAAGGTTCAAAAGTCAACCTTGTATCTCTAAATTTTAATAACTGATTTACCTTTGATGCTTTAGTTTTGTGTCGGGAGTAGAACATATTTGATTATCTTTCAATAATTTGTACCAATGAGATTTTAAAATATGTTCTTCCATTTCGTCTAGACCAGACGTAACCAAGATACATAGTATAGTCCTCAAAATATCCAAATATTTAAGCTCCATCAAATATTTTGACCTACAATATATTGATTAATAAAGCTTGAAATAAATGTTGTACCATCGGACTTTAAATTTCATTTCATTTAATTCTTTTAAAATATGCTATGTTAATAATAAAGTTACTCTTTTGAAACGTATCTAATTTAGATCCAAATTTATCAGAATGACTATAATAAATAAATTTATCCATCGATATTACCTTGGGTTTTCAATATTGAACATCGAACTATGGATAATTTATTATATATTTGATCTTTAACCTTTTATAATTCATGTAATCTTTTCTAAATAAGATTATATGCATTTTTAAATAACAATTTTTTTATGTTATCTAATGTTAGCCTAAAATGATTATTGAATAATTTGAGTAACAAATATTTCAAGACATTAGAAATATAGAATAATATAAGATTCATGTGAAAATAAAATTTTGCATTGTGTAATGTCATTTTATCAGACTCTTCTGGTCTTTTTCTCTTAATGTAAGATTATGCAGTAATTCCAAAAAAATATTTACAAATCGATATTAATTTAACATAACCTTTTATATACTAAAAAAACTATCGAATTATTCATATATTATTTTCATTATGATTGTGTAATAAACATTAGCAAAGTACTTTATCTAAATAAGAAATAGATAAAATTTCAAATATATATATCAAGTAATACTAAAAAAAATAACAGTAAAATGCAAAATGCTTTACCCGATTTTTTTTCAATTTTTACTATTAAAATTATTAAATATTATCAAAAACCAGGACTTATTCAAACATAGTTATTTAGTAATATATATTTTAAAGATATGATTTTAATTATAACTCATTTGAAACTCGAAATATTAATATTTTGAAAATTAATCTTAGTGAAATTTTTTAGAGAACGATTATTTTGCATAGAATCTTCAGGTTAAATCAAAAATTAGGCTTTAATATTATTAAATCATGATCTTCTTAAACTTTCAAATAACATTTTAATACACTGTATGGTTATTCTAATTTAAGTATAATCTACGCTATAAAATATCTATTAATAAAGATAAAAACAATGAAAGATTCATTAAATTCTAAGTTTTTGAAAAATTTTTTTTCACGTGTTCCATGGCTTCGGTGCTATATTAATTTTCATATATATCAAAGTTATTGTAAATTAATACCTCGTTATATATCTATTTTATCAAATATTCTTTAAGTTAAAAGTGTCATTCTGCATTGATATTTCCGAAGAAATTATGTTTTTCATGTTTTTTTTCCAAAGAAGAAATGTATTTATATAATCCAAAATTACTGTTAAATGGGGTTTGAATCATTAGCAAGTTCCATCAAGATATACGTTCTTATCCATCTAAGATTCCGTCAGTACTTAAAATATAATTGGTGGCAAACATTTTTTATCCTTTTATTAAAAAAGCTATAAAATCAGGAACGCATTTGATTTGAAATAACAGATGAGTAGAATTTGATGTATTAAAAAAATATATCAAATTTTTTGCATGAAAATATATTTTTCACTTAATTTACGAACAAAAACCAAAATTTTTATTTCGAAAAATCTAAACATATGTTGCGCATGCTACGATATAATTTTGGATAGGCAATATAAAATTTATCAAACACTCCAAACTTAAAAACTATATTATTAAAAATAGCCATGGTTTAATATTAAAATCTCACATATTTTTAAAAGCCAAAAAAATCAGTGATAATATCTTAGGTGATCTGAAAGTAAAAATTCTAATAAGGAAAGATACTAAATCTCTCAAAATTTCCTTTTATTTAAATGTCTATCCGCTTAAACGTTTGCATGCATTTTGTTATAGATATAAAACTTTAAATAAACGACTTAGTTTATGGATTATTAGTAATTAGAAAGAGAAAAGAAAATGAAAAACATTTTTTTAAAGGGAATAACGCAAATTGAAATTCAGTTAAATAAAAATATTTTATTTAACCAGGACTTTTAATTTTCTTCGAGGGAATCAAATTTTAGCAAAGATTGTGGATATCATTCGATTGGAAACTGATTTTCACGATCCCACAAAAATTGGGGAAATAATATCAGGATTCAAACAAATATATGGAACCGATATATAAAGAAAGCATTGATCTATTTAATTATTCTCAATCAAGAAAAGGATACGAGATAGGAATATTCTGATTAAGTTTAACTGAAAAAGATACCTTATGACATATTCTGATAAGTATTTCATTTAAAACCTATTTCATATATGTTTGTTTGAAAAATTTTAACAACTTCTTACCTTTATACATAAACAAAGATTATAATTAATTATATATGGGCTTTATAAAGGAATTTTGTTTTAACATGATTTTAAAAACTCGTATATTATTATATTTGTTAAAATATATATAATTTTTGTTGAAAATTTAATCTAAATAAATTTTTCCAAGACAAAATAATTAAATTTAAGAATTTAATTTTTGTTATTTTTACTACGATTAAAAATATAAGTAAGAATTTTTCTATCACTGAAATTATTAAAACAATTGACGAAGCATATGAATTTTAAGAACTGTTTTATTTTACTTTTTTGTCCCTCTAACTAATACATGATCTAAACAATTGATATATAAGTGTCATTGAACGTGACAAAATAAAAAAATATATTAAAGTTCATTCAAAAAATTAGTATATGTATCTAAGTGTTTCCTTGTATATTTATTTGGCGGATATCTTCAATGAAAGCATGTAAATAGCGTTCCTCGAGTGATTTAAAAATTCGGTTAGATTTGGGATTAAATTACATTGCTTATTTGATTTTAAAAACTCTTTAAACGAGCCAAAAACCCTATATTTCAATTGTTTCGAATATTACATATTATCTTTAAAATTTTCTAGGTAATTCATGGAAAAATCACTTTGATTCCTTGAAAATACCTGAAACACTAAACTTTTTATTTAGTTCTGGATTTATTACAATTGAACGGTTCTACAACGAAAATTTGTATCATATTTTATTTCACATGAAAACAACGATGACAAGAAGTAAAATTATACAAGAAAGAAAATATTTTAAAATTTTAAAAAAATGTTTTAATTTTTTTTCAAGAACATGAACTATTATTTTCTGAAACATTTTCTTCAACCATGATTTTTCATGAAAAAAAA
>LDMZ01020786.1:0-10220 GCA_001455285.1 Sphaeromyxa zaharoni | reverse complement strand
TAGCGATACACACACTCGTAGACGATCGTAGAAGTTAGTTATTAGATATTTAGCGTGCTACAGACGAGAATAAAAAATACCCACCAGAAGCCAAAACCGAAATAATAACATTTATATCACTAACCAATACTTATTTATCGAGAATACCAGAATGACAAGGTATAAACAAGAGTGAGGTATCTATTGGTACATAAATTATTTTTGATTTTTTTTAGTTCGAAATAATAAATTTTAAATAATTTTTTTTCTACTCGTATCGTTGGAAGTAATGAATTTATACCTCCTCGTAAGTTATAGTAAGTATTCGTAGGATATTACTTTATCACGTGTATATTGTCTGTAGGGCTTTACTAAGGATGGTTCCAGAAGAGAAGATTGGAAATGAAATATCCCACAAAATAAGGCTTTATAAATTTTAACTATCAAATTTGCGAGTATGATCGACCAAGTCAAAGTATTCACCGTTGAATATTTTGAGAAGCCGAAAGAATATTTCGTAATGTGAAGGTAGATAAGAAGGCACATGAATTAAATGTTTTATAAAGAGTTTGATAAAGGTGTTCTACAATTATAAAGCATCGATTAAGGGGATAACTTGTAAAAATGATTCGTTCTCAAAATATATAATCATTCAAAGATAAAGTTTTTTTTCTAATGAACTAATTTTGAATATCGTAAAAGAGAAGATCATAGCCATTAAAACGGCTCAGTATAGATTTAATTGGAAAAGTAACCCGCTTTTGATATAACATTATTTCGATTTTTACTCAATATCTTCGGACAGAATTCTTTCGAAAGGTACTGTATGAAATAAGAAAATCATACCATAGTAAGAATTTTTTAAAAAACATCATCAAGCCACTTAATTGAAACTCGATTACTACTCAACACATACAAAAGGATTATTGTTTCAGAATTCGTGGATCCTTCAAATATTATAGAACAAAAACCAGAATACGCATGCACATGGATTAATGGAGGTCGGTAGTGTACCTTTGATTGTTAAGGGTAGATTAGAAAATTTATGGCTTTTGAAGGTGTAATGAGTATGCTATACTTATAAAAATAAGGTCCCAAAATACATTGACCAAGCTATATCATCACGATGTGACGGGGATATAGTAGGGTACATCGAAGCGGAGCAGTATTAATTTTTAATAAAATTTTTATTCTATAGGGAAGGATATGAAAATGTAATTATTGATATGGTCTCTTAAGATTACAGATAAAATTTAGTTGTACAAAGCCTGTCGAAGAAGATGATTGTATTCCCACCGATGATACTTCGCTCTCACTATCTACTTTAGATCATGAAATAGTGAAAGCACCTTCTCAACAGCAAAATATGTCAGTGGTTTTACTTGGAAAGAGTAGCTGGTTCGCTTTTTGTCATTAACCCATAAGAGAATCATCGTGTCATCGGAAAGGTAACTAAGAGGGTGGATTGCCGACCCCTATATTCTAAGGAGTATATGGAGTTAAAAATGTTTTGTGACTGAAGTATAAGGTTACTGCTTTAGGAGGACATTCGTTGGGGATGTTGGTCAAGGTAGAAACGCTGTCAAACTAGACCAATTGGCGCTTAATACATTTAAACCGATAAGAAGTGATCATAGTGTAGTCAAGGAAAGGCGCCAGAACAGGATTGATACCAGGCGTATAAGGGGAGACAAAGAAGATGTTTCGTTAGAGCTTCACAACTTTAAAATTTTCAGGTATTGCAGGCTATTTTCAAAGCATTTGAGAACCACCAATATTATTTCCTTAAAGATCTAGTTAGCTTAACTGATCAGCCTGCTGTGAGCACGACTTATGTTTTATTGTAACTCTTAGCCATTTGTCAAAGAGATACTGGGTGAAGTATGTGTCTTCAATACTAAACCTCCACATCGAAATATGTATGAGCTGAAGCCGGAGTACCGCCACTATGAAACCTTAAATAAGGAACAGGAAAAAGACCAATTACCCGATGTTGAAATGGATTGATAATTTATTTTAGGTTTTTACTCCGGATTTTTTTTATAAATTGTAATTAATTTTTCCTTAAAGCTTCCCAGTTATTCATCTGGGTAACATCGTTTTTATTACTCCTTTGTTATGTCAGTTCATCTCTTATATGTAAGCCTCTCCTTAACGGGTTTAGTAATCAATAACACCTAATAAGAAAAACTAATGAATAGCTTGAAGAAAATTACTATTTATTTTTCCCACTGTTTCTCCTGTTTTCGAAGATTTTTTCCTCTAAAATTTTCTTTGGATCATTCTCTTTGTTAACCCAGCTGGAATAAATGCATGTACAACTGTTAAAATCATATTACGCCTTTGGTTAATCGCTAGTTTTCAATTGGTCTTACAGATGTCGATTTATGTTCCAATTTCTCTAAAAATCTAAAGTATATGATAGATAAAAAGGAAATGTAACGATTTATGACCCGACACGGTACTCGCTCTTTTATGCGTCTGAAGCTGTTATTAGTCCAACGAAAAATGCAATCCCATTCTGTAAAATGCTTAATCATATTAATAATTGTATTTGATTTTACTGTTGCTTCGTAGAAAATAAATTGGACCTAAGATGATGATAGTTTATTTTGTTTTGATTCTACATTTATTGACGCGAGTACATCCACCACACATTGCCAGGAAAGTTTTTACAAATATTTAGGCTTTTCATAATATATTTCGTTTATCTTACCTGATACAAAAATGGGGCTTAACAAATTTAAGGATCATGCCAAATCAACATTGTTACTTCGGGCTACAATCTTTAGTTCTTTTGTGATAAAGCTCTCAGGTTTAGTTTAAAAGGAAACTTCATAAATAATACAAAATGAAAGGAAAAGACGATTAGATTATGTGCATGAAAACGTCGTACATAGCGGAATGTTGGAAGAGTATATAATTCTAGCTATCACTTAATTTTAAATTTGGATTCTAATGCGTATTGCATTCGAGCAGAACCTTGTTACCAAGATGTATTTCGAATCAACATCAGTGAATCCATATGATGAGAGAATAGCGACTTATGATCATCACGTGAACACACTATAATTGGAGCCTAAAGTTTTTATTTAATGAAAACCACAATCCAGCCATTTTATGAAATTTTTATTTTAAACATAACTTAGATAGGTTTTATAACACGTTAATTCTTTCATAAATTACATCGTGTTCTTCATCTAAGTGATATTAGGCGCTTCGTGTTAAAGCATGGTAAGCAGAATCTTGTGTTAGCGAGTTCAACGCATTGGATCAAAATAAATCCTTGAAACTTCACTGTGATATCCTCAAATGAAATACGATAAAATAATCATCTAATTTGTCTTCATCAATTCACTAAAACAGGGTAGATGTACCATCTGCTTTGCAACTATGTTAGAGATCTAACAGGTTGATCATAAATCGAAAAGCACATAAAATGTTTTAAATCTATCTTTTCTGCTTGATTTTTATAATATTGTGCCTTCCCGAGGCATCAGAGCCAATCTATGCTGAAAAAATATATATGAACAGGGGGTGGGGATTGTCTCGATCGGCAAACATCCAATGTGTGGGCAACTTCAAACAACTATTCACAATTTTTTCAAGTGGAAACACTACAGTTAAATAATAAAATGTGTCATCACCCCTCGCATGATTAACTCAACACCTATAAATTTATTAAATAATATATCTCTGGTGATTAGACAAATATCATGGTACTCTGATATCCCATGATAATATTATATTACTATGTTTATATTGCTTGCTATTGTGATGTATATCACTTAAGTTACAATATTTTTCTGTTTTAAATTTATTATCCACACGATTAAACTAAATCCTTTCAAATATTCCATTAATGGAGATTCTGAATGGATTTAGTTAATTTAAAATATGACCATTTTTCTAATAAAGCTATCAATTGAATCAATCCGTAATTCCAGGGTTTAGCATATCTCATTGAAAAACTCTTATTCTTCTTTCGCTAACTTATCCTAAACGTTTATTTGAAAATTCCAAGAAAATCGTTTATTTATAATGCCACAGACAGTTCTTTTTTTAAAATTTCGTTCTTGGCTTTAGTAAAATTAGATTCTGTATATATTTATGGTTAAATACTGTATTTTTTAGAGTAAACATATATTTCTACCTTTTGGTAAACTTTTTAAAACTTGTGAATACTATGTGAAATCCTGTTTTGTTAGTGCTTTTGCAATATATTTAAAAGATTGATAGAAGGTAGAAGTTTTATTATTAATTTTGATGAAATTTAGTGACTAAATTGCATGTATAAAATACGTTTACATGCATACCTAGGCTCTTAAGATTAATAACTGAAAGATGGGGCCTAAACTAAACTTAATTTAAGTTAAGTACATTGAGCCATATTAAACTTATTTAAATCCTAAAATACAGCACTTATAGCGGCATGTTTTTCTGAAATAAAACCAGATATTTCTATGATAGTAGATTTTTATTCCATACAAGCAAAAGTCTTTTACCTCTTGTCCTTATAGTTTTATCTAAAATGATAATCTTCTCTGTTGTTATAACCCTCTTAAGTATCACCCAGAGGTAAAACACGATGGCTTACGAGCAAACAACTCAACCAATAGGGTGACGAGTTAAGTCCACACGTGCAGCTATTTTTATATTTCTAAATGCTATTTACAACATCTGTCATAAATTGTCTTATAGGGATGCATGAAAACCATACTTCTTAAGCAATGTTGTTTCCTGCATACAAAAAGAACATTGATTTTTCCTATTTAACTCGGTGAATAATAAAAATCAGTTCATTTTTTTGAAAACCTTAAATTCAATATTTACCGTTCTTATTTTTTAAATACCCTGAAACTAAAATTATTCAGTTAGCAAACATAAAATTTTCATTAAAGCTTTTAAATAGGATAAATTCTTTTTTGTTGGCTCAGATGAAAATGGTTTAGACCACAAACCCACCATCCTGTTAAATAATTGCAATTGGAATGTGGCAGAATGTCATATAGAAAATAAAAATTCCGTATATTTTTATGAAAAATTACTTTAAACAAATTATAGGTTAATACGAGCCAGATCCGATCAAAGAATTTATATTTGGTACTCCGATTCTACAAAATTATCTGTCTTTTCAGTTGGTTTCTCCTTTTATTTATTTTCCATGTTTAAGAAACCACTTTACAGCTATTCTACTATCTTTTAGGAAATTAATTCTCTTTCTTCTTGATATATTTTATTAAATTAGTTACTTATATATTTCAAAGTGTTTCGTTGTAATTTTCGGTAGTGCATATTTAACATCTTTTTGTGATTTTTCTCTTGTTTCTACTTCTTTGCGATAAACCTTGTAAGTAAATTAAAGTATTCTTCTTTCATTTTTGCAATATATATGTGTAGTTTTTTTGTAGCGATATTTTAACAACATAGTGTATTAATTTAAATATCTAGTTAAAAATTTATCGTTTAAGGAAAGTTTTTTTGTCCTTTTTATGTTAATACTTATCGAAACCTCGCTTCGGAAATTCGGGCTTTTTTATCAGAACAATGTATTTCTAGTGATGATCAAAAGATTTAAGCTATTCATATGTTCTGAAGTACATTCATTCACTGATTGAACGATTTTTCATATTTTTTTTAAAATAGTTTTTTATCTTAACCGGTCCGTTTTAAGAAATAACATAATTAACTATATTTACATTTAATTTTACTTCATACGTTACCCGCCATCCAGTGCCTTGAGCTTACAGTTACCGTATATACTCGCATGTAAGCCGAGTTTAGAAGTACAAAATACAATGCTGAAATCAGGAGGTCGGCTTATATACGGTAAATATAACAAAACAAAAAAAATTTTTCTTTATTCATATCAAGATGTATAATTTCTTCTAGTATGTAACATAAAAGTAAACATTTAACATCTTTACAGTAATAAATTTGTATGAACCAAAAATATTGAGTAAAATTAGATAAGTTGAGTGTCTGCCTATATGTGAGTATATACGGTATTCATGTCTAAAACAAATTCATTATTTACGATTTATACAGACATCGGAAAAATATTTATGGCTATTTTTGGTTGTTTGAAAAGTTTAATTTATTCGTAAGTTTATTCTTATCCTATTTAATTTAGATCTTTCAATTGAATTTCCACAGAATGAACGTTAGTATTAGTTTTAAGGAATCTAATAACTATACACGTAAGAGAAGAAACGCAGACCATAAAACACATCAAATCTAAAAATACTACGTCTGTATATAAAATTTATATAAAAATTAATCAAATTGATTGGTTCCTCATAGTATCCTGTCTTGAATCTTATCTAAGGTTATTAAAGGTGTAGAGCATGATAGAATGGTGACATGTCCTAAGAGTCATGTGTTCACCCATTGACTTAGCTTTAATTCCATTACTGACATTTATTTCATGTAATACTGTTCTTCTGGTTTTTATGCTTATAATTGTTTCTGAGTGTCTCTTGAGAGTGCGGTATCAATTCAAATTCAATTTTTGTGAAATTAATTTATTTTTTAAGGATTTTGGCGGTAGGGGCATTCTTTCAGGTCTCGAAGAACCAGTTTCCGAATTCTTAATTAAATTTCAAAGCCTCCATTTTTTTATCAACTTCTGGGAATCTTATCACATCTAATAAACTATTTTTTAAAATCAATTAAATAAAAAAATTTAGTAAAACGTGATATTTATCTAATCTAATAGCCAACGAAGTTATCACATTAATAATTACTCTATATCCTTTCCCCCACGATGAGGTAGCTCAACAATATAATCTATGTATCTTTATGGAAATTTCTGTTTTCTTACTGGGCGAAAGTTAAATGATCCATCACCATCCTCTACTTGGACTGATTTTTCATAATAATCACTGGATCTTATACTATAATCTTTATTGTTACCTTGGTCAGGCTTTAAGCGATCATTTGAAACTAACTTTATAATTCATAATTCATTTACAGTAGCCACGGCTTTTAATCTTATTTCCTTTGAACATCAACCACTTTTCCAACATCTGTCAATTTTATTTTTTGAGTCAATTTGTAAAGACATTATTTGATTCTTATTGGAAACATGTGGCTGTTTTAAACAGTTTCTATCTAAATATATTTTATGGCTAAAACATGATTTTATCAGTAAAACATTAATGACTACTCATGCCTTTGCTAAATTTGATTTAATGTTCAAAAACTATTTATATTATTAAACAGATATGTATTCCTTTCAAGAAAAAGATTTGGTGGGGAACGATCAAGCATAGCTTCGATTGATGACATATTTTTCGAAGAGTGCTGTCATGTGTTATAAAAGTAGAGAACAATTTGTAAAGCATTTTTCCAATTATACTTTTTATCCAGCACTTTTCTAGGTTTGCTTATAATCATCCTGTTCACCCTTTCAACTATGCCGTTCCCCTGGGGATGATACGGAGTAGTAAAACCTTTTTTATGCAGCATACCTCACACACCCTTTTAAAAATGTATATTTCGAAATTCCTTTCCTGATCTAAGGGAAGCCAAACCCTGTAAGCAATTTTAAAAGTGTACGAACAGTACGTTCTGCTGTTTGATCTTTAAATGGTACTACCTCCGGTCATTTCGTGAAATAATCATATATTACAAACAAATAATGCTTATTATAGCACATAGGAAGTTCAAGAATATCTTCAGAAAGGGAATTCTTGGGTTATCCACAATAAATGGGCTGAATTGCTGATTTTCGTACTTCGGAGTAGGCCCTTTTACATTAAGGGCAGTAATTAAAAGAATCACTTTTTATTCCAGGCAGTATAAATGATCTCATTTTTTTCAAAAGTTTTATCAAAACCTAACTGTCCTGACAAGGAACTGTTATGAAAATATTTTAGTAAATTTGTTCGAAGTGATACAGGTATATTAGGAAAATCTTTTCCATCCTTATCAAAACCTTTACGATAACAACGATACAATATTCCGTCTAAAATCTTTAATTGATCTCTAGGTTGGAAATATTTTTTCCGAATTTTAATTTAGAAAAAATTCCTGTTCAATTTTTTATTTTTTAAATTTTTTAATGCAAAAAAAATGTCATTCACTTTATGCTGTAATTCATCAAACTCCTTTTTGCCAATAATCGGCTCAAGCTCTGTCATGAGAGAAATACGAGAAAGTTAATCAGCATTATTTCTTTCGAATCCAGTTCAATAAAATATTTTAAAATCAAATTTCTGAAGTTTGATTAGCCATCTCTCGATTCTACTAGTGTCATATTTATTCTTTAATAACCATATAAGTTATCGTAGTGAGTGTAATGATAAAATTTACTTCTAAATAAAAATTGCCGAAAATGTTTCATTGACTCAACAATAGCAAAAAATTCAGGTTCATAGGTGCAATATTTCATTTGGACAGAGTTTAAGGATTAACTAAAATACGAAATAAATCTGACTCTTGTTCCAGTACGACACCTATGCAAAACTATTAACATCTGTATATAACAGAAAGGGTTTATATAAGCCTGGATAAGCTAAAACTGGACTAGAAAAAGTAAACTTTTTAATTAAAAAAATGAATTTTCATGTTCACAAGACTAATTCCATACCATCTGATTTTTTTGTTATTTCATATAGAAGTTTAACGACATGCGTAAAATGCGGTACATATTTCCAATAGTAAGAACCAACAAAAATTTGTAACCCTTATGAAGAACATGAATTTTGAAGCAATTATAGGTTATAATTTCTTTCGATTAAGAAGCATACCGTCCTTACTAAAAATAGAGATTGTTATAGCCCGCTTAAGTATTGGAAACTGCCAACACCCGAGACTAGAGGACACATTTTCTTCACTATATAACTTATTCGTATTCTGACACCTATACATTTATAACAATCCTTAAATATTCGATTTATTAGCTCTATATACAGATCTTGACCCATTAGTTGTAAATTTAGAGAACGAAGGCCTGATAAGGTAGCGTAGCCCTAGTATAAGGGTAGGTAATGGCTGGTTGTTTTAGTGGGTGAAAATCCTACACTGCATGCCAAGAGCGCTGGGAAGCTCTGGCTGGCCCCTAACCTGAAGCGAAAGCGGGCTGGATGTACGACTCATCTTACTGAACTGTCTCCAAAAACATAAGGAGCAGGTAAAGGTTTTTTCCTCCATAGCTAAGAAAAAAAAATAGTTGTTAATTCATCCACTTTTACGCTTGAAGACCTTCTCTAAATTCCTAGAATGATTTTTCATTGTCTTTGAAAATAAAATAATATCACCCATATATACCATGGCACAGCTAAGACCTAAAAAATGTTATTCATTAGATGCTGAAATGTGCATAGAGCGCCGTTGAGTTCAAATGGCATTACAGTAAATTTCAAGAATCCATATTCATGACCTAGTGAGAATGCAGTTTTTCAATAACTTTGGCTTCTAGTGGTATTTTCTAGTATCCATTTTTTAGATCTAGCGTACTGAAAATTGTCGATCCGTTTAACCGATTCCGTACATTCGATACAGGCAGAATTGTGTATGCACTGTTTTTCGTTATTCTGTTGAACTCCCTGTAGTCAATGCAAATCCTTATTGAGCCATTCTTTTTAGAAACAAATACTGCTGGAGAGCAAAATGTACTCAAACTATGTCGAACAATACCGCTTTCTATGAATATATCAATTTGTTTTCGTATTACATTACGGTACTGCAAGAGTACCTGTTTAGGTGGAATTTTAATAACTTTATTATTTTCTTTTTTAATTCTGTGTGATATTTTATTGAAATTCATGGAACTTCAGTAAACAGCTATAAACTAACAATTAACTATTGTAAATCTACACGTGACTACGCATGCGTATTTGGTGTCAATATACACAATACTACTCTTCCCCTCCTTCTATATTTGAAACGGTATTAAGATAGTCATCATACGACAATCTGGTAGGTTTCCTAATTCTAGTTGAACGACGCAGAATTGGCAGTGTAGGATTATCAGTATATTTAGAATCTTTGTTACAGTCATATATATCTATATCATTAGTAGTAGTTCCAGCATTAGCTTCATTTTCACATGGTTCGTCATTTATTTCTCTAGGCCTAAGTTGATCGGCATGTTTTCTTTGAATTTCATTTCCGATGTCAACGTTATAAGATAGTTCTCCAGTTCTTCTAGTAATAATACCGGGTGAATATCTCTTGGTTAAGTTATTTTTTACCCAGACATAATCAGTCTCATCAAACTCTCTTTCACGGGTGTT
>LDMZ01020735.1:0-12702 GCA_001455285.1 Sphaeromyxa zaharoni | reverse complement strand
TTTTTGCACTAGAGCCACTTGTTTCATTCTTCCATTAATGGATTTATAAAGTTTTGAGTTTTTGGACATTGTAATTGTAAAAGAATCGCTAACTATCGTATATATATATGCGTTTTTATTCGTTAATATTAAGTAAAGCTTAGCACCAACCAATTAACCTTAAAATAAAGGTAACTTTTTGTGCTTAATACGAAACATTATTTTATGCATGTACTTTGATTTATATTATATTAGTAATATTGTTTATTTTTTAATGAAACCTTTTATGTTTAAAAAATGAACCTAAAAGCAGGCATTTTTAGGAGTGGAACGGGTTATTAATTTTTATGTGAAATATTGCTTCATAATATACTCTGAGTCAATATATTTTATTTTCCAAGTTATATCTCGATCATTTGAGCGTTTGAATTTAACCCATATATAAACGAAAATGAGTACAAAGCAAACTTCATTAGAAAGTTTCCTTGGGAAGAGAAGAAGGCCTAATGAAGATACCGAAGAAACGTCTCCTCCATCAAAAAACCGAAAGTTTTTAACAGACTATACCATGAGTCCTATTTAAAATATGAATTTATCTTCACTGGTAACCCCCATGTACAAATCCCTTTCTGCATGAAATGTCGTGACTGGCTTTCTAATAAGGCAATGAAACTTCCAAAACTACTTTGCCGCTTGAACTCCAAACATTGGATTATAAACACAAGAAATTGGAATACTCTGAATGTAAGATAATGTGAACACGAAGCACATAAGAAAGTTTTGAGGGTCACCACATCAATAAATGTGAATGCATTGAGAGCACCGTATTTGGTAGTCAACCGCATTTGTAAGATTGAAAAGTCATCTACTTTGGGTAAAGAATTAATCATGACCTCAGCCATAGATATTTGCCGTGAAATGCTAGTAGAGGATGATGTTAACAGCAAAGAGCATGTGCCTTTATCGGGTAGCACTGACTAGGCGCATTGAGGAAGTGTCTGAAGACATTGGGACCTAACTGTTGAAAAGGTAAATACATAAGCGTTGTAGGCACTCCCAGTTGGCGAATCTACAGATATTAATTAGAAGGTAATGCTACTTGTTTATGTACCATATCATTGTTAGGAGAATGTGCATGAGGATTTGTTATGCGTATTATTTTTACCAAATAGCACCACAGGAACAGAAGTGCTAAAGTCACTGGATGGTTATATGTTAGAACAACTGAAATGAACCTTTTGTATCGGAATATGCACAGACGGAGCTGCTGCCACGACTGAAAACTGGATGATTTAAATTACTTTGAATAAGGAAACTGCACCTGACAGTGAATTCACGCATTGTATCCTTTATAGGAAAGTGTTAGCAAACCAAAAAATATCATCGGAATTAAATATTGGATTGAATAATGTTAGAGCTGTTAACCACATGAAAGCACATGTCCATAACTCGTACCTATTTAAAAAACTTTGAAGAGATCGACGCAGAACACAGATAACTTCCCTTGCTCACGCAAATAAAATGTTTATCTTAAGGAAAATCGCTAAACAGGGATTTTGAATTATGAGAGTTATTAAATATTTTTTTCAAAACAAAATCATCACTGGCTGCAAATTTCTGTGATAAAGTATGGCTCGGAAAACTGGAATATTTGTGTCATGTGTTCAACCTGCTCAATGAACTCAATCTGCCCCTTTAGGGAAAGATTATAACTATTTTCAAGTTAGCTGATAAAATAGGTGCATATAAATCTAAACTGGTGTTATGGGGATAATGCGTGAACAAAGGCATTTTGGACATTTTTCAAATATTGGCAGGTATTTTTGGTAATACTGATTTTAAGCCTTCATTACTCCGGTTTGTGCACGATCATCTGTCCTTACTTTCAAAAGGGTTCAAGAGCTCTGTTCCAATGACAAAAGACCCACGAACTGGTAAGGAATGGATTTGAGAACTATTTGTAAACAATCCAGGTGAATTTAGTTTATCCATGGAAGGAAAAGATCAATTGCTTGAGATTGAAAATGATGACTATATGAAAAGTACGTTTGAAACAACAACTCTGCCTCTGTTTTGGAATACAGTCATGGCAGAATACCCTAAGATCGACAACCAGTACTTAAAGCTTTGTTGCGATTTCCGAAAACTTATCTGTGTGAAGCGGAGCTTTCTGCAGGAACAGAATCTAAAAAAATACACCTGAATAAACAAGACATAAACAGCACATTCCGGGTATAATTGTCTTTTCTTTATTGCTACCAGATGGGATAGTCTGATTGCAAAGAAACATGCTTGAAGTTCTCATTGATTTGGTGTTTTAGTCACTAGTAAAAATGTTCATGCAATTTATATTCGTTTTTCTTGTGCAACTGTATTTTGTTTTGAAAGTTTCAAAGTCAATTATCTATGTAAACTTTTTAATGATGTATTTATTATTATTTCGAGGCTTTTATCTTCATGTAATGTTGTTGGTACGGAGCTGCATGTAGATTGCAAGTAAAGTATCTACCCCCTGTCCGCGGCAATAAGAATGTTGAGGACTACTGACCTAAGTTATTACTGCATAGCGCTTATAGCAGATTCCAATAATGGTTTTAAAACTTAAAAAATAGGTTCTTTCTTGTGACTCCTGTATATACTGTACTAATATCTGAATAAAATATACCAACTCTTTCTTTAAAAATTTAAGAGGCAATTACAATAATTCGATAATAAACTTGTATAAAAGTTAGAAGAAATTATAACTAAGCTGAAAAACTACTATTTGTTATGATTCATTTTTTATTATCAAGGTTTTCATGAGACATTCAGCTGTCTCACTCTATTCAACGAATATTCCATTCGAAATTTATCCATCTAATTAAAATTTGTGATGTTATTTCAATTCTGCTTTAATATGAAAATTTCAAAGTATTTTGTATTGCGTATCAGTATTCAAGATTAGCTTCTCTCACCCATTTTCCTGTTCTTTCTCATTTTTATTATACTCTTTGATACTGATATTATAAGCAATATTAGTGAAAGATGCGTTTGTTCATTCGTCAGATTTTCATTCAAAGTTATGAATAATACAAAAATATGAAAAACTGAACATGAGTAGTAAGATATCTTTGAAAGTGTGATACCTTTGAGAAAGATGACCATTTTGTATAAAATAGTTAAAAACGGACATAAAAAATTGACAATAGAATGAAAAATTTACTCTAAATTACTCACAATTCAGCACTTTACTATCGCAACGTTACAGTTAATTTATCGACTTTTACATTCCTATGTTTTATGGGGTTGAGTTTTTACGGAAATGCAGAATGCACAAATTAAATCTTGGTGTTTCAGATATATAACCAATTTTGATGTTATTATCCCAAGAAATTTCTAAGAATTGCTTACCCTATGAAGCCTTCTACTCTCAAATCAAGGTGAATAACCAAAATTCACTGATTAAAAAAATAAACTACATAATCCATCTAAGTTATTAAATATAAATAGTGACTCTTATTGAATGACCGGATATACACTCATGGCAAAAACATACAAGGTGGAAAATTGGAAAAAATAAATATTGTTATTATATAACGTTTAAACGTAATCAGATGGCCTGTATACAGGAAAATAAATCAAATTTTATGATGTTATAATATGGCATTATGAATTTTATAATTCAATGATGTTATGAGATTTACCCTTAATTGAAAATTAACATTAAATTTTGCTAAATTGGGCTAATCTTACATCTGGTAAATATACGGGAAAAATGTTTGCAGTTATTTGGAAGAAAAATTCAAAAGATCGTAGAGTAAGTGTGCACCGATAATAAGAATTAAATGAAATAAAACCTTTTAAATATCATGGTTATATATTAACATATTACTTTATTGTCAATCTTTTTTAATAATATGAACAATCGAATATTAATAAATCATAGGAAATAGTAATGGAAGTTCTGAAAAACCATAAAAGTAAGAACTTTGCGAAAAATCTAAAACACGATAAGATCAGGTAGTGCCATTTATCAATAGGTAAGTAACAACCTTGATAAAATATGTTGATTTGAAACAATTTTGTTGGAAAATTTAGGTACATCAAACCATTCATAACCTTAACTTTAATTTGATTAGGAGTTAACTAAGATTGAAAAAATAGTTCTGTGGTTTTAAAATGAGCATATCAAGATCAAATGAACGCTATAAGTCGTGATGAAAACAAAATTAGATCAGCGGTAAAGTGTTTGGGCCAACTAAGTAAATATCAAGGTTTAAGAAAGTTATTTTTATTAATAGAGAATATTGTCTTCGAATGATATTTCGGCCCTTGCCGAAGAAAAACCAGATACTTTCGGATTATTTAAGAGAAACACGTGTTTAACGCATACGGGACCTCTGCCAATTATTAAATATTTATTGCTAGTTTTTTAATCCTATTGATAAAGGACATTTCTATAGAAAAACCTAATCAATTTGAAAATGCTACGTACTGTTTTCCATAACCCTAATAGTTGACTCTTTAGACCGATCTACGTGCGTAACTTTCCGAATGCTTCAGCAGCAAAAAGGAACGACAGTATATATATATAATAATGGGGCATCTAATATGTAAGTAGATCATTACGTTTAAATAAAAGTAGTTATCTGTGGGGATAGCAGGAGAAATCTAAAGTTCTTTACAGCATTTCTAAATGAATGTGCTTAACATCGGGGAAATTTTTCTAATCGTTTAATCTTATAAAAATAAAAAAAAACTTTAATTAGCTTTTCGATTCGATCATTTTCATGTCCCATCCAGTCAACTAAATCTAATCCATATGTACATAAAAAGGACTGTAAATCTTTATCAGACTGAATATTTTTTACGTCCTAAAATAAATAATTTCTTTCAGTGATGTGTACTTCGTGAAATTGACTTAATCCGCGTTGATGAATTAATGCCTTGGCGACTTCTTCACCATTATAATTAATCTCTGCTTTAAAAAAAATAAATTTTGGTCCATGCTGAGTAGCTTTGACGTCATGAACAGATCTTGACAATCCAAAAAATTACGTAAAATAAAACCTTATAATTTTATCATTTTCTAAAAGATCAACAATTTTTGCAATTTCAGAATAAGGAATTGACCTATTTTATATAAAAAAATTTATAAAATTTACTTTCCATTCAATCTTTGGTAATTAAACCTAAAAACAGCAATTGACACAGCTGCAAGTAAAGCTAAGGAATTATAGTTTGATTAACTGAAACCAGCACCAGTAATTATAAAACACCCTATTGCATCTGGAGTTTGAGAGTCAAAATATTTTGATAAACAGATTGCAACACATGCAACTCCAATACCCAGAAATGATACGAGCTCCTGTAAAAAAACATTTTGTGTGACAGGGTTGGCTTTGTTTAATACTAAGGTCGGTTATGAATTAATTAAATGGCAATTACTAAAGTTTAGAAATGAACTTAATTTGAATTTAGCAGAAATTTTTTTAAAATCTTCAAGAAGCACTCTGAAGGAAACAAAAACAGAAACTTCAAACGTATTTACAGAAAAAAAAAGTTACGAAATTCCATTATTAAAGGGGGTGTGAGAAAGGCAAGTCCCTTATAGGAGTTAAAAAAATAAAAATTATTATACAGTCCAAATAGATTCTAATTGAAACGGAGCACCCCATGCTTCAATCCCAGGTTTGGCAGTAAACGTAATTCCAGCCATCAAAACAACTACACAGGCAACCAAGGTAAAGACATTCATTGCGTTGCTCATTCCATAGCTAAAAATAGTCAAACAAATGAATAAAAATTAGCACGGATACTCTGCACTTGGTCCATAATCGGAAAGTACAATTCCTAAAAACAAAATACCCTGAACTTAAGTAATAAGGTTTAAACAGTTCATACCTGACTGAGAAGTTCAACTATTGAATGCACTACTTCCGACCAAAAGCTAGCAGAGCCAGTTATGTAGAATGATATTATTTTGAATATAAGAATAACTATGTTACTAAAAATGTTAATATACATAAAAAAGAATTGAACGATATTGTGGAAACCATAATTGCAGTATTTTTCTTTTTAAGCGAATAAATGAACCAAAACTATTGTAAACATTAAACAAATAATTAATATCTGAAAATTAAATAGTGGCATTAATATTATAGTTCTAAAAACATATAATTTTACATGAACAGTGCAGTGGTACATTAACTTTCAAGTTTAAATCGTTTGAATGCTGATTTCATAACTCAGATATTAATTATAAATTATCACATATCATTTAAAGACAATATTAACATACCAAAAGAGCTGAATTACAGAAAGTTAAAGAGATCTCTCATTATGGAATTTTCTCCGTGAATCCGAAGCAACACACATTTTAAAATTTTTCTTGTATCTAAAAGGCAATATTAACTGATTGATAGCTTGTATTTTAAAAGAATAGTGCATTGAGACTAAGGCTAATGATATATATATATATATAACTTAAGATTAAAACATCCCGTGGTCGAAAAATTTGGTTTTGCCCTGCATTAGGCACATATTTTAGTATTTAAAGCAATTTATGTGAATTTTAGATTTCATAGATTATTAAATGAGTAACATATCAGTTTTATAAGAGCATTTTGGAAAAGTACTCCAGAATTATGCCACAGCCAAGTAGTCATTAATTGATTTTTTGTGCATACTATAATTACTTCTTTTATTTTTTTAATAAATTAATAACATTGTATTATTGAATATATCCAAGGAATGGTCTCACTTCATAAAAATGTATACTGTTCATAACTATAGTAGGATTTAACTAAAAGAAGGGCTTTAAAGCGAATTACACTTACACAAAATTGTAAATCGTTTTGAGGTTATCAAAGTTGCATTTTCATATTTTTTTTGGATGATTCAAACTGGATTTAGAAATATTTTTATACATTTGATGTAAATATATATACATACCATTAAGTTATTATTTCGAATTATTCATGATTCATTTGAATCGTTACAGAAACAGTTTATGCAGTGAAAGTCTAAAATATTGCACCAGGACAAAATATAATCACAGAAAATTTTAATAAGTTTTTAGATTATTAATATCCCAAGTTTTACTTTAATATATTTCGGATATTTGCTGGACATACAATTCAAGAACTATTGTACAAGACATAATACGTTATAAAAAATTGCACCATAAGTTTACAAATAACAATAAGAACTAATATATAAACGGTTATTACTATGTCGATTGTGTACAAGTCATAAAAAATAAACTTATAAATCAAAGTTCTACCGTACATTCATTTAAGAAAAATTTAGTGTTTAGATCCAAGCATCGCTATTAGATCAGAACATATTTTAAACAAGTTCTACTAATTTTTTTTCGTTATTTTATTTTTTTATCTGTAAAATGATAGCAGATATATAAAGTAATACTTCATAAAGTACTCAATTCATGATAAAGAAATATTACAAAAAGATCAATTTTGTCATAACTCTACAGCTAAAAAATATTTTTTAAAAAACTTTTTCATGTAATTTTGTTTTTTACAAACGAAAGAAATATAATAGCCATTGACATAATTAATATCAATGATAAAAGCCTTGTAATATCTCAACTTAATAAAGTCCAATGTAATCAAATCTTCTTGCATTAAGGCAGTTATAAATTTATAAAGAAAGAAAGGCAAATATTTAAGAAAAAATAATTCTTATTAAATTATAAAGGAATTTCCTTATATTCTAACATCAGTAAACCTAAACATATTTAAAAGTTCTTGTTTAACTTGGGCAAAAAATTAATATCCAAGGCAAATATATGTACGTGACAATATAAATTGCTCAAATGAAATATCCTTTTTCGAATATACCAATTAAGGGAGAGTAAAAAAAATGACAAAAAAAATTTGAAGTATATGGTGTTGATTGCCTTAACATTAGTGCTAGCAATTTTGAAAAACACTGTTTTCAATAACCGAAGTTTAAAAGAGGGCTGACCTAAAATTTTTTATTTGCAGACAAACGCTACAACAAACTTTTATCGTTGATTGATTGACTTAGCTTGTGCTGACTTAAAACATCAATTTTTTTACAAGTGTGAGTCAAATAAAATTTAATTTACACAAGAGGTAGTATCTCAGAATTGCTAAATGTTTTCTTAAAAAAATCAATGTATCGCAAACTTGAAAAAATTCTCTAGACCCCTGATTTGATACGAGCAAAACTGCATAATTTCAAACTACAATAAATAAAGTCCTAGCTGCTCAAATTCTATTTGGTGATTTACTATACTATTCTATCGAAGAGTAGTAACTTGTGAAATTTGGCTTTTGAATTCTATCATGTCGTTGGTTTTAAAAACTTTAAAGATGATAGACAGAATTTTACAAGGATTCTAGCTTGCACCTGTGGACGTAAAAAAATTCAATACAGGTAAGCATCAATATAAGACGCATCGACAAAGCGTGATAGGGTCTTGGACCCAAAAAATCTATGTATTTAAAAATTTGACTAAAAATTGACAAACCAAATCGGTATAAGCCGCAATCAGATACAACTTGGTTGAATTTTTTGAACCACAACTAGCGCCTTATATCGCGATGTTTGATTGTACGTAAGATACAATAATGGTGCCTGGACCTCGATAATCTCTTTAATGTGGGTCCCTTGCAATTATTCAAATTTAGATTGAAAACAGGGAGTCTTCAAAAGTTTTGGAAAGACGGTAAAAAGGATTTCCATTCGTAGAGGTAAAAAAGCATATGAACATCAACTTAAGCAACTTAACCACAATAAAAAAAATGTCAATGTTCTCCTTTCATATAAAAATATAACATTAATATGAATTAATATTCTAAAAGTTTTTAAAAGCCTAAAACTTAGGCAAAAATATCATAAACTAGCCCCAAAAACAGCCACTTATTAGAGTTAAAACCCCTATTAAAATCAATGATAATTAGTAAAACATAATAAATCCAGAGAACGTATTTCAAACGATATAATGAAAAATTAGTCTGTTTAGTATCTTGATTTAATTCTTAATGAAAATTAGGAATCCAGCCCGATACTTGTCAAAAAGAAATAATAGCCCAAATAGTAAAATTGATTCATAACCAAGTTAATAATTTGGTTATATTTTCGTATCTGACTACTATTCATAAAATGAAAAACATATTTTAAATTGAGGTTTTTCTTGAAATAGCTGTCCTTGATACTAATATTGTTAAAGAACGATTATCATAAATAAGGATCAAAATCAATATCAATTGGTTGAAAACGGGATTTTCGTATATAATTATATATATTTAAAATTATTAAGTCAAAATAAGGAGCTCTATGTATATGTATATATACAGAAAATTTCGAAAAAAATTTGATGGGTTGTAAGAAAACATAAAAAAGATAGAAAGGTTCTAAATGGAAAAATTTTCCGAAGTATGAATCAACATTTTCAAATTTTTTACACATCCGATTTGTTTTAACCGATTCATGTGGGTTATATTTTCCTAATTTAGTCTACTTTATAAAACACAAATCAAGAATATACTGATATATTAAAAACTCTTTAACATAAAATTATAAATAAAAAGCTGTTTATCATATAAATAAAAAATAGAGTTTAATAAAACTAGACATTAATATTACTATAACCACACTTATTTCTGACACCCGATACATAAAATAAATTAAAATCATATATTTATGAACACGTTTAGAAGGAAAATTTTCATTTAAGATTATATTCCATAAATATAAAACAAAAATTAATAATTATAACGTCCTCATGCGAAAGAAAAATTTTAATCCAAACTGTTTCGTTTTATAACGATACTCAGCAATTATTGATTTTTTCTAATAATTTTTCATTTTAAGCAGCCTTTAATTAATAACTTATTTAAAAGTGTCTTAAAATAAAAAATATATGAAATAAACAGTTCTTTATGTAACAGGTTTGGCATTGTTTTCATCGTTTTAAAACAATATTTACCTACTAAATCATGTTCTGATATTTAAAATATATTAATATTAAACAGGTAAAATGAACTAATAAAGTGGGATTTATTATTATTATAGCCGAATAACTCAAAAATTTCAAATCCATAATACAATAAATGATTATTTCGTGAAATTTAATGTGACTAAAAAATTTTACCCATAAACCACCTTTATGATTCGAAATATATCCCAAGAATCACTGCAAACCATTTATATGGCAGAACTTTAAAAAAATGATTTAATAATAATCAAGCAATGTTGATCGGCAATGCCATTCCGAATAAAACAATATTTTAATGGGACGATGTAGTAGTATAAAAAAATTTTAGGCCGTAAAGTCGAGAACCTAAATGTCAGAATATATTAGTGATGGTGGATGACAATGTATTCTCGATTTTTGAACATTATTAGATATGCACGTTAATGCACCAAGGTGTTGACATTTTAATCAGACTATATTTAAGAATTATTTATAAAGCTTTATCGTATTGTTACTAAGTTTAATAGTTACATCTATCAATATTTCTATTTTAATGGATAAGGTTTCTTTCATTTAATAGTAGGAATCTAGTAAATAATGGTTAAATTTTATCAATCATAAATTACAATGCCAAAATATAAAAATCTTTCATCTTTTGGTTTCGGACAGTTTCTGTTCAGCCGGTACATATTTCAGTTTACAATGAGAGGTTTTTGGCTCCCTATTAAAAAAGAGAGAGACAAAAATCCATTCTTCAAAAATGGCTAAACATTCAAGTAATAAATATTCGCTTTCCATCAGTTTATAGAATTTTTTACTGCTTGCAATCAGTTAAATTCTGAATTAAAAAGTTCAAATTACTATTCATCTAAAATAATTTCCAAATAGTTTTTAACATCATCCAAAAGTTAGGATGTATTTGTTTGGGAAATAATTTGGGCTTTAAGTGTATAGAGTTAGGATTTTCTGAAATTAAAAGGATCGCAATATGGTAAGAAAAGAGTTTTAAAACATATAGGAATTAAGAAATATTATGTGGATATCTAAACAATTTAGTTTCGTATTACATCTATTTATCTCCCGACCTGTAATTTAGAAACCGTTTTCGTACATGAATCGGGTCGGAATTGTTTAACTCTGATTCAAGATACTTGAAAAATTTCCAAATAATCGTCTAGCACTAATATGTAAAAATCTATTTAATTTAAAAAATAAAATCCACATTTATTTATATTGACAAATATCCACTTACGAATTTAAAAGTAGATCCCTTTAGTCCAACGAAAATGCCTATATGGTCGAAGGTGATAGACAACAAGATTAAACCTTTCCTCACCGGAGCTGGCTTTGGTTTTCTACCTCCTGGTCTCTTGCTAAGAATTTGATAAATTATTTGCTTTTTGTTTGAACTTAAAAAATATATCACTTCATTTTAAAGTTTAAACAGTTTATCTACGTCAGATTCTAGATAATATGGAGGTTCTTCTACATTTTCTTGAGAACTACGAAAAGGGTAATGGGATAGAATCAGTAAATCACTAAAAGTATTAGTATGAAAAATTAAGCATGTTTACTTTTCATCTAATCCAAATTCCTTCTTTGCTTTTTTTGGAGGAATGTATGTCGGCAGAGCTTCTCCTTTACAATAATTGTAATCACTATGTATTCTCTTGATCTTAGATGGAGATTCTTCATCTGGAATAAAAATTATATTAAATTATAATTTAAAAATGTCAAATACATCAATCAATAATTATATATTTCGGATTTTTAGTATTAAGAACCAATAGAACAACGGTATCTTAAAATAAGTACAAATAAAAAGGGAATAATCCCTATAGAAGGTTTTAATAAAAGATAAAGAGTTATATAGGAAGCAATTACAATAATTTAAGTCTAACAGCTCTTAAGTTTCATAACATTTTTGTTAACAATTTTTCATATTCCTTTATTAGCTTAAAGTTCATAAATTACGCAAAGAAAATTTTTAAACAATATTTAGACACAAATTAATAGGTCTATACATATATTTTAAGATTAATCTTACTTTTGACAAAGAAATAGATCAGGTTGATGAATTGATTGAAAAAAAATTGTAATGTACCTTCACTAGCTAATCAAAAGTTAAGAATATAAAAAAACTCTAAATAACTACGTCTATCATCTAAAAGAAACAATTTTTATAATTATTTTGAATGGTTCTACCAAAAAATACATAAACAAGCGAACTGAACGTAAAAATTAATAGTTGATGGATATGCAAAAACAAATGTTAAAAGAGTTTAAAATAATCACTGTAATTTTTTATGGTGGCTAGTTTTAGAAAATGAATTGCGAAATTGAGGGATAAGTGCAGATTATTGTGGATCCATGGAAATAATCTTTTGCCTGAATTAGAGGTGAAAAAAATTATACGCCAATATGAAACAAAAAAATTAACCCAATTGTTCGGTTATACTATATTTTTAAACAAATAAAAAATTTATTTCTACTCGTTCGATTAAAAAGGGTTTTTGAGAAGCCCATACGACACCAGAAATATAAAATATATGAGAGAAATTGATTATAGGTGCATAATTTTTAACACATCTTTCCCATCTAAATGTTCAAAATAATCTTGTTGTATTTTAATAAAAATATTTTTCTGAGTAACAAATTTAATCCAAACAGACAAGATTTAGAAAAACATAATGATGCTTAATTTTAATAATTTTCCTTTTTGATTATTTCAACCTCCACTGTATATCCTCTGTAACCAACTGCGTAAAACATCTCCT